>JBCNJP010000127.1:63108-123500 GCA_039602395.1 Deinandra increscens subsp. villosa
AAATGTCAGCGTTGTTTTTCGTTAAGTTCATGCGGTGTGACCCAAACGGGCTCACAATTAAAGGGTTTGTGAAACTCACCTTAGGTTGCTCAGCTACACTTGCTAATTAATCCAATTATTGCTTAACGAAGACCTATGAACACGTTTAGGTCTTAAGTATTAGTTTTGTGTCTAATCATTAACTTATCGTCACTATGGCCCATAACATAGCACGTTGGAACTACGGCACGACATAACGACACACGACACCGATGGTTGATCATAAACAAGGGTTCACATATTACAGAAATCATAGCATGTTTCATCATAGCATAATCATGTAAGTCATAGCATAACATTCAAATAAGTTGCAAAAGTTTGGGTTTAGGTCTGGTCACAGTTTCGCTAGTATAGATTCGCTAGGCAGTTTCGCTGTGTGCACGGGCAGCACTTTCGCTAGGCAATACCCGATGACACAGTTTTGCTAGGCTAGTTTCGCTCGAAACTGTTGGCACAGTTTCGCTAGACTAGTTTCGCCCGAAACTGGTTGAACTTTCGTTCAGGGACAAGGTCTATGGTTGTTTGGCTCGGTAGTTTCGTTCACTGGCGACACTACAGTTTCGCTGTATAGTGTCGCCTGAAGGAGATGTACATAATTTCGCTATACAGTTTCGCCCAGAGAACACACAGTGTCGCTGGTCGCGAAAAACTCACAAATCAGCCTAAAAATCAATCTAACAGTTTCCATATTTCATGTAATTCAATATCTAGCATGCATAATCATTTACCAACATCAAACAACAAGTTTTAACACCTTAAACATGGGTTTTCATCATCAAATCACCAAAAACACATTTTAAACCTAAAATGACTAAAATGGCATAAATCTTCATTATGGATGGATTTCAAACGTAAAGTTGCAGACTTTATAACAGATCTAGCATCCCTAAACATTATCTCAGAAGCATACACGATTTCATGAAGGTTTGGTCATGCTTTAAAGTAAAACACATAGAAAACACATAGAAAACACATAGAAATGGTTTATGGGACTCACGGTTTGATCAAGGATCGATGGATGATCTTCACCAACAGGAGTGATGGCTGATCTTGGTGTGTCTTGGGGCTGGTCCAGAGATTTCAGGAGAGTGTGGGTGTTTTTGGAGAAAAGGTGCAAGAAATGGGGCTTCTAGGGTTTTATGTCCTTATATAACAGGGGCTAGTTTCGCTGGCAGTTTCGCTGGCAGTTTCGCTGGCCAAGCGAAACTGGCTCTGTAAGTCCATGGTTTGGCTACCGGGCGACACTATAGTTTCGCCCGTAGTTTCGCTGGAAACCAAAAGTGACCAGTTTACATTTTTAAGCAAGATAAGCACGGTTCATGAATTGTCATGCTATTCATAATACTAAATCATGTATTTAAATCACATTGCACATAATAACTATAAATAAATGAACACATAACACATATGGGTGGGTTCGGTGATCAACCAAAGGTCGTGGACGTATTCGGCCTAGTTCTAGTTAAGCATTAGTTACTAAGTTGACACTTATAACGTAACTAACGGAATTGTCTAACGGAAGTTAACCTTGGAATTCTCGGATATCACACAACTGAATTCTTGAACACCCTCAATTTTTCAGGAATGCCACCACATATACTAAATCTAAAAGAAGGGCTACCCGTTATGTTACTAAGAAATGTTGACCCTGTAGAAGGTTTGTGTAACGGCACCCGTTTAATTATTATGGAACTTGGCAAATTTGTAGTTAAGGCTAGAATTATAACAGGATCAAGAGTAGTAAATGCTACATTGATACCAAGAATTAGTCTTACTTCTACAAAATCAAAGTGGCCATTTATACTCAGACGACGCCAGTTTCCACTCAGACCCTGCTATGCCATGACGATTAACAAGAGCGAGGGACAGTCTTTGAATTATGTTGGGGTCTATTTACCAAGACCTGTCTTCAGTCACGGGCAGTTGTACGTAGCTACTTCTCGAGTTACATCCCCAGAGCGATTCAAGATGGTCATTTTTGAAGATGTCGACTCATCACTCAAACAAGATACAAGAAATAGTGTATATAAAGAGGCGTTTAAGAACCTGCATGTCGTGGAAAATACACATTGTGAACATATATGTGAGTAGGAAACCTTTATTTAATGTTTTATAGCAAATAAAGTTGCACAGTGTACAGGAAAGCTTTTATATGTAAAAGATTAATGTTTTACGGGTTCAGCGTTGAATTAAACATTGCGTAGTTTATGTGTTTCTATTTACAGGCAGATAAGAAACCATTGGAGACTATAAATGCTATTATGCCTTATTTGTTATTGACGGAACAATTATGCAGCCCTGTTTAATCGTTCAGTGTCTATTGTGAGAGAATATTTATGTTGCACGGATATTTGTTCAAGGCATAATATTGATGTCCTACAACTTAGTTTCATAACATAATTAGAATGCCTCTTAATTGAGTAGCTTACATAGACATGCAACCTGCATACCTGCGTAAAATACCCGCTTTACAATGATATTATTACTCAAACATAACATTGTCAACGTTTGTGCTTGTTGATACCTGATTTCTGATCGTCATGTGAAGTATCGAGTACACGACAAGATGGTACAAGGGGGAGAAATCTGAAAAGACAAATACATTGAAAAATGAGAAATTGTATCCGACATGATTGGGAAATGATGGTACATTAGCTTACATCGTCTGGCTCATGGATAAAATAGATGAAAAAGCCATAAGAACATTTGATCGATGTGTAAGGTAGGCTCGGAAAATCAGAAAGTATTCAAATGTGATATACACTAAATCTGATGCTTGATCTAGTGGACAACATCTTGATGCATATCTCACGATATATCAAGAAAAAGATATGTGAAAAATAAAATGAGAAGTCATTGTGTATACATATGTTCATTTTGCAAAGATTTAAACTTGTTTGATTTTCTTTATTTTGTCAAACAATCGGAATTTCTCTGCGTATTGAAAGATCGACCTGATCGTTGTTCGTTTAACGTTCTGCTTTATTTTCTTTGGTGTTTTGTATAACTCATCGGACTTTCTCTGCGTGTCCACAAGACCGACCTGATTGTTGTTGAGTTATACACTTTCAACTTGTTTTATTTTCTTATTTTGTTAAATCCGAGGCCTTATCTGCGTATTGAAAGATCAACCTTAAGGTAGACGATTTAACGTTCTTATTTCTTTTTGCATGGAACATAGTTGACTTTATCATGAATACAATCACTATGTGATAAATCACATGTGAAATCACAAAAATGTGATGAGCAAAGCATATCTGAGTATGTCTGATAGTGTGGGGTACTGTCACACCCCAACCACGGAGGCTTCCCGCGGGATCGTCACTTCATGGATCATCAACACAAGTTACATTGAACAAAACTATATGAATTTGAAAGAACAATTCTAATGAAATGTTACAACCTTAGGGTTTACATTTAAAGTGTACAAAATTGCGAAAGCTAAGTGGAAAGAAAAATGTTTTGAGATATGATATGAACATAACAACGAATGTCCCAAATGATGAACTCCTAGCATGATGACACTTGAATGCATGTCCTAATCCAAATGATCATTTACCTGAGAAATACATGCTTAAAACGGGCAACAATGATGTTGGTGAGTTCACAGGTTTGTAATGTATATGTAAGTGAAAATGATTTGAAATGGACCACAATAACTACTTTTTATGATCTGTGCTATACATGCACAACTAACCATCACTCTGAGTCACTGGAACCGACGCTCGACTGAATGTATGCCCCCGTGCAACATGTTATCACCGACATGAGCATGTAAATTAGGCCAATGATGTACCCGTTTTGGCCTACAACCAAAGTTAGCGCGACTTACGCGGCTACGGTTTGTCCGGTCCGATAGTACTATCCATCATTACCTCGCTTGGTAACATAATTAACGGTCCAGTTATGAAGGGACTTAATGTGATATGTAAAATGTCTCAAGTAATCGGTGTGTATCATTAAAGTAAATTGTGTCCAGATGAAGATGTAATTGAAATGCATGTAATTCTCCCCCAATGTAAACAATGGAAAAAGAGGCCGTGAAACTAACCTGAAGCTGTGAGTGATGAACAGTACGTAGCAATGAAATAGATGCAGACCTAGCATGCCCTAAAACAGTTTATAGACACCTACGGTCTCAGTATGTGAATTAAGCAAGTGGGTGATGTAACCTTTCACCCAACACTACTCGGGTTGCATGTGATTTGTAAAACTTTTTGTGACGACACGTTTGTGATTTGTATATGTAAACCGAAATATAAATATATTTAAGACGCTTCAAAAATATAAACTATATTTCAAATGAATAACCTTGTAACATTTGTAATCCTGGTGTTGACTTTTGGGTTTCGGGTCAAACGGCACATTGACCCGACTCGACTTGACTTGTTTAATGTCGTGTAACAAAATAACCTTTTTAAAATACTTGTAGTTATATATTTTCAAGAGTTAGTCAACTTTCCAAAAACTATCCATTTGAATTTTATAACTCTAAAAGTATAATTTTCACGTTTGGTGTCGGTTTTAGAATCGAAAATCGTTATTGTGTCTGTTGACATTATTTAACCCAAAAAACTGTGGTAACAACATTTAACATTATTTGGACTCGTTGCCAACTTGGGTTCATTTGGCCCAATAACCGACATAAGTCCCAATAGTGTATTTCTTAGTCCAAAATATGTTTCTAAAGGCCCAATACTTTGTTTTGGATCCAAATTCTATTTTAAAGCCCAACTTTGCATCTTTTAGCCCAAATCTTTTATTTAAGCCCAAAACACATTTTATTTATCCAAAATTAATTTAGATAAATATTTATAAAATACTTAGTGTATGAGAATATAAAACCGTATATATATATATATATATATATATATATATATATATATATACATATACACATTAAAAATACCATTTTCGTATATATAACCCCAAATATATCAAAGTTACAATTTTGACATCAAAGTAACCGTTTCTAGTTTTATAACATTTTAGCAATCTCAAATTCAATAATGTCAACTAACACTTATGTATTTCCTAATATCCATTTTTATAGCAAAACCATTTATACAAGTTTCATCATTTATCGTAAACCACTATTTTAACAAGTTTTCAAATATCACAAAACATCATAATATGTTATGAACTTCATGTAACTCGACAAGTTAAAAAAAATCAAACAAACCATTTCGACTCGTTTAACCAACTTTTCATATTTCATATGTTTTACTAACATATGAAAATGTCATTTTTAACATCTAAACATATACCACAACAACACATCACAAACTTGAACCATTTGAACCATTAAGTAATATTTTTGCCAACTTGACTTGAAACCGAGTTTTAAAACCAAGTTGTATGTAACAAAAATCTTATGTTTTTACATTCACATGCATGTGTAGTGTGAAGGTTTATCAAACACTTAATAAGCAACATAAATTATCAATATAAATTAGTGATAAAAATACGAAGGGAAAGCGGGTTTTCTCACGTAAACGAGCGACGAGATCGATCGAAAGGACCAAGGAACTTGACCAACACTTAGGGAACTTGCCAAATGACTTGCGGATGCTCAAAGAGTGCTTGAAAGGTGTGCTAAGAGCTGCTGTGAAACAGTAAAAGACAACATGAAAACGTGAGCTTTCGGTGTCGAAACGGGTCCAAACGGAGAGTTTTCGGGGCTGTTTTGTAACCGAAATGAGGAGGGGTCGAGGGGTGAGTTATATACCTGTAATATGAGTGTTCTGGGGCTGAAAAATGGGACCGAATGGCTGCTGAATTGATGCTGCGATCTGGGTCAGAAAACTGGGTCGAAAGGAGGTTTTTCTTATGATTTCATGCGGGAAAATGAGGATTTTTTCTGCTGAGTTTTGGTGCGTGAACCAGTAGAGTTTGAGGAGTGTTTTAAGGTCCTAAATTGAGTGCAAAGAAGCCTGTGAGTTGCTGTTTTGAAACAGTGAAGGAAGAAGAAGAAAAAAAGTGGGTTTTCGGGTGGTTTTCTGGTGTTTTCAGGGGCTGGAAATCTCAACCTGAAGTAGGGGCTGAAGAAGTGGGTTTTCACGCATGGTAAGAGGATGATAGAGCTGTTTTTACAGCCAAAAATTCGTGGGTTTTGGGGCTGTTACTAGGGTCGCGACTAGGGGTAAATAAGGTGATTTTATGTGAGTTAGTTGGAGAGTTTGGTGCTGGGTAGAAGCCGTGGATTTAGAGGGAGAGGAAAGGTGTGTTTGTGCTTTGTAAATGAAGAGGGTACATGTGGATGGACCAAGAAGAAAAAGGGAATAGGTGGCGAGGTTCTTTTGAAGAATTTTGGTGGTGCTTGAGACTACTGCAACAATGATGGAGGCATGGATATATTGGGTCTAGGTCTTGTAAGGGTTTTTAAGTTGGAATGGTGGACCGATGATTATGGGGGTTGTTGTGTATATGCTTGAACTTGTAGTTTAAAAAGGGGAACTTGGAGCCAATTTTTGAATGTGTTGTAGGTTGACGTGGGAGTGAAACATATAGGTAGGTTGATGTCATGCAATGGGTGTTAAAGAGGTTTGTCTTGTGGCTAAGACCACCCACATCAATAACATCCTACGAGCATACCACATCATGTACTTCCCACATACCATAAAACCCATTTTTTTTCCACATCAAGTACTACTTCCCACATACCACCATTTATTTTCCACATCACCATTTTATTTCATCTTTATTTTAAAAACTAGTTAACAAATTAATTCTTTTATTTAAAACGTATATTATTTTAATATTTAAAAAAAAACTTATCGACATAATTAATATAATATTTTTTTTATAAAATAAATAAATAAATAAATATTTATTTAAATTTTCAATCATTATTATTTGAATATTAAACCATTTAAAATAATAATATTTAATAGCCAACGGCTAGTTTTTCAAACTTAGATATTTTAGCCAACGGCTAGTTTTCAAAAGGTTATAAATAGAACTCAGATTCACACATCTAGTCTCATTTCACCACCATCAACCAACCTCTACCACCACCATGTCTAGCACACCTCCTGAAGATGTCTCAGAGCACTACCGGATGTTGTGGTTAACCCGCTATGAACAACAACTTCCACCACCACCACCACCTCTAGCTCAAGTACCCAACCAGTTCAACCACATCCACAATCACCTCCACCAGCACCGGCACCACCACCACCATCATCACCAACCACCACCACCTCCACATTACCAACCACCACCACCTCCACATTACCAACCACCACCACCTCCACCTTACCAACCACCACCACCTCCACCAATCACCCAAATGAACAACCTCCAGTGCGGCGAGTCAAGCAATGCTGCTGCAAGAAGAGTACGACAACCTCGTGTTGGTCGTACACCATCCCCACCATTTGTTGATGATGACCATGCTGAAGAGTGGGAAGCACTCTTTGAGTTGGAACGGGAAGCAGAAGCTGGGATGAACATTGAAGATGTTCACAACGTTGATGATTTTGAGACTTGGTACTATGGACAAGTACACTATCCAGAGGACTGCGTCTCAGATGGATACAACGGCTACTCGTCTGATAACTCGTTTCATGGTTAATAATCTACGTGTGTATGTGTAATGGTTAGGTTGTCTGTTTAATGTTTGTTTTTCAGTTTGAATAAGTAGCTTAGGTTGTTTTTCAGTTTGAATAAGTAGCTTAGGTTGTTTTTCAGTTTTAATAAGTATCTTAGGTTGCTTTTCAGTTTTAATAAGTATCTTAGGTTGTCTGTTTAATCTAATTATGTTTTAATTGAGAACTCAATAACATATTAAACTGAAGTACATAAATTTCAAACCACTAAACGAAATACAAGATTACTAAAAGGAAATACAACTTATTCAACTACCGAAAGGAAACACAACTTATTCAATAATTGAAAGGAAACACAAACAGATTCAAAGTAAGGCCTTGAGCACTAATCTTCATCCCACACCGGCTTGTTTGCCCAAAGATGCTCGACTAAATCGTTTCTTAGAGCCGTATGCTGATCCCTAGCATGCAAGTCTATGAACCTCTCAAGGTTATGGACAAATGCTTGAGGTGCCCCATGATTATATGGAGGTGGAGGAGGTGTACCATCCTCAGGAGTCCAATTCAACACATCACGTCCTTCGTCTTCCACAATCATATTGTGTAGGATGATGCATGCCAACATAATATCACCAATATTTGGTAGATCCATTGACCTTGATGGTCCTCTAATTATTCCCCACCTAGACTGGAGAACACCAAATGCCCTCTCAACATCTTTCCTGGCAGACTCTTGTCGACGCTTAAAGTACCTCATCTTCAAGTTGTTCTCAGGGGGATATGTGAAACTCTTCACAAGTGTTGACCATGCAGGATAGATACCATCTGCAAGATAGTAACCTTTCCTATAGACATTCCCATTCACATGGAAGTCACATCTAGGTGCTTGCCCCTGCAAGATCTCGTTAAACAACGGAGATTGGTTGATCACATTGATGTCATTGTTTGATCCGACAACACCAAAGAAAGCATGCCATATCCAAAAGTCTTGTGAAGCAACAGCCTCAAGCATGATTGTTGGATAACCATGGTCACCACGAGTATAGTGCCCCTTCCAAGCAGTTGGACAATTCCTCCAACCCCAATGCATACAGTCAATGCTACCAAGCATCCTTGGGAAGCCATGCTTCTCCTCATAGAAGGCTGTTAATCGATCAACATCTTCTTGGGTTGGCCTTCTTAGGTACTTGTACCTATAGATCTCCACAATAGATCTACAAAAGTTGTGTAGACATTTGATGGCAGTACTCTCACCAATGCGTATGTATTCATCGCATTGATCAGCTGAAGCACCATATGCTAGCTGGCGAAGGGCACATGTGGTTTTTTGGTTTGTTGAAAGGCCTAGTCTGCCAGCAGCATCACGACGTTGTGTAAAGTATCGCCCGTTAACAGACATACCTTCTGTAGTAATATCGGCAGCAATGCGGTTATAAAGGCGACGGGTCATTCTGTATCGCCTTCTAAAGAGGCCTTCATGATACACAGGATTCTCAGCAAAATAGTCCTTGAACAAACCCACATCACCTTTTTCACGTTCTCTGTTTATTTCTCTTTGCTTCTTCCTTGGTTGGGATGGACCAGTTTCGCTGGCAGCAATTGAAGCTTCCATCGCTTCATACTCTTCCGCCAGTTGGACAAGATCACTCATGTCTAGTGCTAGTTTGATGTGCTCGGGAAGGGTGTCGGGAATGTTGAGATCAGGGATACCAGGGAAACCAAGATTCATTTTTTAGAGTTTTGGGTTTGAGAGAGATTTGATATTGAGAGGGTTTTGAGAGAGATGTGTGAAATGAAATGAGAATACTGAGTGTATTTATAGTAGTGATGAAAAACTAGCCGTTAGGAAAAATACAAAAAAACTAGCCGTTATTAATATTTTATATTAAAAAACTAGCCGTTATAATAAGACAAAAAAATAGCCGTTTTTTTTTTAAAAAAATTATTAAATTTAATGTTTTATTTAATTATGAATTTTAGAAATTTTTTTAGATTTTTTTTAAATTTATTTATATTTTATTTAAATTAATAAATGTTTAAAATAAAACACAAAAAATTGAGTTTTAAATAAATAGCCATTAAAAAAAGAAAAGGGAAAAAGAAATAAGTGGGGCCTGTACGTGGAGGTAAGTACAGACGTACGTACGCCTCGACGTACGTACTCCACAACAATTACGTACTTACGTACGTACGTACGTCCCACGTACGTACGCGTTTTTTCCTTTGATGTGGGTGGCCTAAAAGAAGGTATTTACCTTGTTTGACTTTCTATGGGATCTTATTGCAGGGATATGATATGGAATGGATTAAAGGGTTGTGTGTATTTAAATCTTTTAAATAAAGAGGATACTGACAATGACCTCATAAACAAAAGAGCAAGTAAGTTTTTGTTTTCTTTCCTTTATATATATATTTTTTTGAACCGTGGATGATGTGTAAAGATTTAGGTTTGTTTCACTTTGAGAAGAAAATGGGTTTTCATTTAGTCATTCGATGAAAATCGAGTATTTTTCGGATATAGCGGATCTAAACCTGAAATAATAAAAATTATCTTTTTATTAAAACCACTTTACTAAAAGTAGTGTTTGATGTTATATGGTTCATTGGTGATAGTTGAGTGTGTTTAGACTCGATCAAATAATAAATACGGGTGAAGCGTTCGCGTTAGAATAAAAACGTAACGTAAATATATATTTTAATAATTAGAATATATTAATAGACATTGAAATATTTATTAAAATATTTCTCTAACCTATTATGGATAACGTCACTAATGTTTGTATGTGCCGATTAGACCGCGTGTGTGACCCGGTAAATTTTCTAAACTACCGATGCATGAAACGAATGCACTGGATATGCTACGACATGTAAGACGTTAGTCATGCAAAATAAGTATATGGGATATGTAATGCATGTCAATTGGATATATCGGGAGCACAAATGACCTGAAATTCCGACGTTTGTCACAGGTACACTGGTCAATGCAAATTATATATATACAATTCGTAAGTTGATGAATAGTTTTATGATGGCAATTTTGTACTTCTTTTGAACTTTGAGGCTTATAATTTTGTAGTAGGAAATCATGGATAAGGGATGGGTTCAGTCCAGGGATAAGGGATGGGTTCAGTCCTTTCATTTCGACAAAACACACGCAAAGAGGAAAGGGGTGATCCAATCGGCGATCTCTGATGAGTTTTCCGCGGCAGCAATCGATGATCTCCGACGAGTTTCCGCGGCAGTAGTTACGGATATGGCGGTCTAGTGGCATGTTGATTCCCCCGTAGGTGTGAATCGGACCAGAAACGTCACGGTAGTTGCGGACCCGTTTAGGGTTTTCACCACCGATGACGGCAACGCTCTGGTTTATCTTTCAGATCTAGGATTGTTGTGATTCAGAGCAGGTACATTTTCAATCTAATATCTATGTGGTCTTCCTGATCTGTGGCAAATTCCGATTTAGGGCTATGTTTTGTTGTTTTTGCTGTGGCTTATGATCGTTCAGTTTTCTTTTACCCTATGTAATATTTTTGGGCTTTAAGAAAATAGTTCATATCTGATCTCATTTCATGATTTTTTATGTTTTAGGTTTCAGAAGTTACATGAATTCGTTTCCTCATTCTCTCATATTCTTGCTTCGACCCGGAAATTCTTAGCCGAACATCAAACAGGTGGAAACAGATGGATGCGATGACGATAGGGGATTAAGGCAAAGAGGTGCGTTGCGATGGATATGGTTTTGGTGAGGTTTTGGTTTGTTTCTGCCTTTTTTACCCTCTGTTTGCTAATTTAGGTTTTGGTTTGTTTCTGTCTTTTTTTTTTTTGTGTGTGTAGAACTTAAGAACATTGAAATCCCATTGAACTACATTTAAGTGTGTTCTTGATTTATCTGAACCACTCTGTCATATTTTATCTTTGTGGCATCTTTCACTGTTCCACTCCACTGAGATATATAAATTGAGTTTATATCTTAAGTTTTGGTCAGTTTGATTATTTTATTCTGTACATCTAAAGTTTATATATATGAAATTTGTGCTATGGTAGTATAAGTTATATAAGTATTGTATATCGAGATAGAATTTATTTGACCTCACTTTTTGTTTTATAGAGTTGATATAGTTTATAGTTTGTATGGTTTTTGTGTCTTTATTGTATGAAATTTGAGCTATTTTAGTTCATTGCATTGAAAATTTCAGTGTATGTATTGTCTATTGTGGTGGTATTTATTTGACATTATTTCTCTTTCATAGAACTAAATCAAACCCTAAAAACACTACCCCCTCCCCCTCCATGTTTTACCTCTCCCCTCTCCATGTGTTTACCCAATTTTGTACCCTTTTTCACTGTAGATTATGAAATGGCTTGCAGATTATTATACTTCTGGAAGAACAACTGTCAGATTCTCTGCAAATCGGTTCTTTATCAACTTGGTAACCCGTAAGTATTATTATGCTATATATCTTTAGAATCAGATGGATAAATTTTGGTATATATATATATATATATATATATGAATCAGAAAATAAAAATGAATATTAAAATATGTTATGAAAACCATTTTGCTTCAATTTGATTGTGGTCCTTATTTCCTCCCATGTCCATTTTTGTGTATATATTCAATATACTAATCCCTGCTATTCTCTATTATGATTTCTTTTATGTTTTTCATCTGGTAGGTTCACGGTTGGTTTTGTGTTGTTTGTTACTTCTGCAACTTCATAATTGGTAAGTGCTTACGTTTGACCTTCCAATTGTGAAATCGACTACATTTGTTCATATATATGTTAACTTTTGAATGATTTTTATTCCTACATTTGAACATGACTAGATGTTGGTGATTCAAGTGTCTTTGTTAATGATGCATGGCTTAGGTTATCAAATATATAGGCCCACCTTTTTGTAATATGTATGATATGTTGTTGATGGAAAATCTCTTTTGGTGAACTTTGTGTCAATTTTTACTTTTGCAGTCCCCTATATGTTGATTTTCCTAGCAATAAACAAATGGATTTTGATATTTGACCTTAGAGGTAAATGCTTTCATATGCTACTTTCAACTTTCAGTGGTCGGCCTCTGCTGGGAATGAAGTATTTAGTGTCAACTTAAATCATGCATTTCAATTCATTATGTTTATCTTTAGACTGCTCGAGATGTATTTCGCCATGCCGGCTGGCGCTTTAGGTTTATGGTTAACTATATATATATATATATAATATTAATGATAAAAAACCGAAGCATACCCCGCCGCAACACGAGGGGTAACTCCACCTTGTTTAATCAATGGAGATGTTATGAGTATGATTTTTCCTGAGTTTAATGTTGGACACATTATATATGCAATCGACATGGCTTATGTGCTACAATAATCGAAATTGAAGTGTAGTTTAGCATGTTATGTTCAATATGATCCCAAGTCGTGATCTTTCTCACAAAAGACAAAAATAGCGTCTGATTCTGTATTGCATTTACTTTTCCTATCAGATAATACCAAAATGATTTTAGGTGTGTTTTGATATAAAGTTTCTAAAAATAAATCAAAAAGATTTTGTTTCTTATTTCTTTTCGATTGATCAACACGGAATACAAAATGAAATTTCAAAATCAAAATATATTGGAGTCTCGAAGAGACGTTTTGCGCCAAGATTATTTATGTTGGCAGGTTTCAAATTGGAAAGTGAACATCACAACTTCAAGTCTTCTAAAGATTGTTGATAAACAAATTACACACGATGCAATATCAAGTATGCAAGATTGAACTCATCGTCAAGTTGAGGGAGAGTTTGATTGAAGATAAAAGATACAAGTTTTAATGGAAGGGTTGATACTGCACATGTCGAGGGGGAGTTTGTTGATACCTGATTCCAGATCGTCATGTGAAGTATCGAGTACAAGAATAGATGGTACAAGATTGGTTCTGGCCGAAGTCTAGGCAAACTCTAGGTTCGGACTAGGCGAACCTTGTCCGAACCTGAGGTTCGGACAGCCGTGGTTTAGCTAGTATAAATAGTCGTCTTGTGTTGTATTCAAGAGACTTCTTGGTCAAATCTTTTATGTGTCTTCTGTGTAAACTCTCTATAGTCTAATACAAGCTTCATTGTATTTACTCTTGTGTTCACTCTTATTTACATTGATTTCAATACGATTGAGTAGACGATCATACACTCATGAATTTTCAAGTGGTATCAGAGCATTTGGTTCATTCTAGTGATCGGAAATCATTGTGTTTCAGAGTTTTGAGTCAAAAAGTGAGGGTTTTTGAAAATTTTTCAAGGTTTTGAGTTCTTTTGATCATCTCGAGTGTATTTTTCCTGAAAAATCGTCTTCTAAATCATTTCTATGGAGTTTATCTGAGTTACTGTTCAAAAGTTCGTCCAAAAACACTGAAAATCGCGAAAATGAAGTCGAGAGTGTTCGAGTTCGTCTGAGGTTCGGCGTAACTGATTTGTAACCGCTCCGAACTCTAGGTTCGGATAGGGTTCGGATAGCTTTCGTACGAAGTTGAAGTTCGGATAAGGTTCGGTTAACGTTCGTTGGTTCCGAAGTTAAGGTTCGTACATAGTTCGGCGAAGGTTCGGCGAGGGTTTGTTGATCTCCGAAGCTCAAGTTTGGCAAGGGTTTGACGTTTTTATTTCAGTTCGTTCAGGGTTTGGACGAAGTTCGGCGACACAGTTTAAGTTCGGGACAGGTTCGGGGTGAACAGTAACCAGAATTTACAAAATGTCCGATTTTCAAGCATTTGCGGCTATTCAAAATTCAGTTCAAGCAACGATGCAAACTATGATGAACTATGATAACGAAATTGGAACAAGTCAGAAAGTTCCTAAATTGCTCAAATTGGAAGATTATCATAGTTGGGTTAAACGGTTTGAAGCATATGTGGACACAAATGACATTGATATGTGGTTGTCGTTTACTGATCAATATGTTTACCTTAAGGATGAAACCGGGGAACCGGTACTTCAAAGAAAGATGACATCTGAACAAAAGAAAGCATATCAAGCTGAAAAGAAAGCATATGGTACTTTGACAATGACTTTGCCTAAAGAGTTACTACATCAATTTTCGGGTAATTACACATCAAAGAGTTTATGGGATGCTTTGGAAAAACGATGTGAAGGCAATGAACAATATAAGAAAAGTCGTCAGAAGGTTTTGAAGAAGGAATTTGATAGTTTCAAGCATTATCAAAACGAATCAATTCCAAATCTGATTGCTAGATTTGCTCACTTAATAAGTGAAATGCGTTTGGTAAGTCTTACAAAGGAAGAAGCTGATATGAAAGAAAAGATTTTGGAAGCATTACCTAAGAAATGGGAGAATTGTGTGATGATGATCACTCATGATAAAGAATATCCGGGATTATTTTTCAATGATCTGATTCAAAGAATTCAAGCGAGGGATATGGAGTTAATGGTTAACAAATCACTTCCTACACAAGTTCAAAATCTTGTTGTGTATTCTGGTGATAATGATTCAACCATGAATACTGGAAAATCTAATATTCTTAGTTCCGCACCTCCTACAGCATTTATTGCAGGTAAATATGAAATTCCTAGTTTTTCTACTGGTTGTAATGTTTCTGTTCCTAGTTCTTCGACTCAGAATGCTTTTTCTGCTCAAACTACCGATGAATATAATGCTTTAATGTCTGCATTGGTATCTTCCTATTTCGGGGTTATTACTGGTGCTGTTAGTAATGTTGACTTGACAAATGAAGATTACGATCAGATAGATTATGATCATTTGGAAGAAATGGATTTGAACTGGCAGTATGCTATGTTAGTTCGAAAAACGAAGAAATTTTTCAATAGAACTGGCAAGAAATGATTAAATCAGGATGGAAAAATTGGATTGGACAAGTCAAAGGTTAAATCTTATAAGTGTTCTGTTTATGGACATTTTGCACGAGAATGTCCAAGTTCAACTGAAAACAAACCGAAGTCTGGTCAACATGCTCATTTGGTTGTTCATTCACCAAATGCAGCTTCCAAGGTTGTATTGGAACAAAACTCTATGTGACTGACGCCATCAAATCTGTTTACTGAAGCATTCAACTGAGGAATCCATGTGAATTGATTCAGAGACACGGGTTGTGATGATCGAGGCTTGCGAGTTTGGACCGAAGACGTTTTCTGGAAAAGTCAACCGTTCGGGTTAACGGTTAACGTAAAAGTCAATGGAAGATCGGTTCGAGCGAGTCAAGCTTCGATTAATTAAATCAACTTTGATTTAATTAATATTTATGTTTATTTCATATATCTGTATTTTGTTCAGTTATAATGTTTTTCACTTGTTAGTCACCCTCACTATGTATATAGTGAGGATGCCCCATTACAAGATGGCTCTCTGAGTGTGGAGATGATGCATTCTCTAGAGTGATGTGAGATTCCATTCTAAAGAGAGAGAGAATCATGGATTCTAGAGAGAGCTTGTTGTTATCATGATTTCGTTGTTGTAATCATTCGACTAATGAAATCATTCGACTAGTTTATCATCTTTCTTGTTATGATTTCCTAGATTCCTCTCCATCTTCATCGTCTCGGAGTTTTCCGCATCCGATCTTTGTTCTCGCTCAAAGTCATAATTCTTGTAGTGAAATCGGTCCTTACAAATGGTATCAGAGCAAGGTACCGATCAGATTTTATCTCACGATGAATCTGGTCACTAGAATCTGGATTTTGACCTTGAATGGGTGAAGATTTGAAAACCCACTTTGGAGACTTTTTTATACTTTTTCTGCATTTTGGATGGATTCTGATGATATGGATACTTGATTTGTGTTATGGAGTTCATCTTGATACATTTTTATCTTCAACTTGTTCAAATCTGGTGAGAAATTGAAGATCCGAGCAGATTTTTCGTAACTGTTGAGTTTTTCCCGTTTTTTTGGGAGTTTTTTTTGAAGATTTTAGAGTTTGATTCTGCGTTTTCTGGGTTATACTTGATGGATTTGGATGAAACGAAGCACTAATCTTGATGGAAAACGCATTCTCGATCCATTGGAAGCATTAGTTTCGTCTAATTCGCATCATTGAAGATTCTGGAAAACACACACTACTATATGCGTTCTTGGTGTTCTTCAAGCTTTCCAGAAATGGGGGTTTTTCGGGTCAGATTCGATGATCATGGCCGCTGTTCGGAAGGTGTTTGTGGCCAGAATATCTTCGTGGATTGTATGTCTACGTGATTCCATCATCAATCCGTGGGCTGTACAGGTTTGTGTTCTTCTTGTTCTTCACTGTTCAGGTTTCCTCATGTTTTTGGGTAGATTAAAGAGCATTAAAGTGGGCTGTACAGGTTTGTGTTCTTCGTGTTCTTCACTGTTCATCGAGTTTTTCCAGATTTGTTCAGTTTTTTAAGGTATGAAGTTTGTCTTAGCGGACTTAATGTCTCCTTAGCGGACTTGAAGTTCTCTTTAGCGAACTTCATCATGCTTTAGAGTACTTGTTGAGTTTTTTTAGCGAACTTGAAGTTCCGCTTAGCGAACTTCACTTTGCTTTAGCGAACTTCAGTCCCTAGCGAACTTCTCTACCGTTTAGCGAACTTCCGGCATGGTTAGCGGACTTCAAAAGTTAGCGAACTTGTTTTCCGGGTTTTGGTTCGAAACTGTTTCGGTGTATTCTTATCGTTAAGGGTTGTAGAGCTTCGAACAAGGAATCCAACGACATAAATTTTGTCAAATTTGGTTCTTTTTTGAGGGAGATATGGCTTCTTCACTGTTTTTCGGCGACTCCCACGTTTCTCCGGTGAAGCTTTTAGGGTTACGGTGGTTTGGACGAATTAAGGTTGATGACGATGACGTTGCAACATAGTATTGGATAGCAGGGAATGTTAAAGTCAACACTCTCTCTCCTCTTTTGTCGGTACACGTTAATCCCTTATGTGCTGTTGATTTTTAATTGGGTATAGAGAAAGCGCGTGGGCCCTGCTTGTCTCAAGGAAGCCATTAGGCTGTGGTGGCTGTTGCAACACCATTGGCTGTATTCAGCGCATGGGACCCGCTGTAGTCAAGAGAAGCCTTTTAAGGCCATGCGCTGCCAACTTCTGATTGGCTGGTCAACCCCTCATGCGGATCACAGCCTTCAGACCCTTAGATCAGTCTGTTTTTCACCGTTGGATCAATTGGAGAGCTCAAATCTGATTGGTCAGGTTTAATTGACAAGGATTATGGTTTTCTCAAGAGATTTTCACCATTAATTAATTTTCAGCATTATTTTCGTTAAATGTGGGTTATTTCTTATCAGTTTTTCAACGAGACTACGGAGATAACGCCGTGAAGAAA
Organism: Deinandra increscens subsp. villosa; assembly: GCA_039602395.1. Taxonomy (NCBI): domain Eukaryota; kingdom Viridiplantae; phylum Streptophyta; class Magnoliopsida; order Asterales; family Asteraceae; genus Deinandra; species Deinandra increscens. Next base: position 80,981 of record JBCNJP010000127.1, read on the forward strand.
TTGTGGAAATTTTTTTATATGTCACGGAATTATTCTAATTATTTATTGGGGTTCTCGTTTATTGGCGTCACGCGCACGTTAGCTATCGACCACTGACGGGTTAGCTTTATTATCCGTTTAATTATGCAGCTTTTCTCGTTATGTCTCACGGTTTATTTTTAGCTTATGTAGTGCTGATGTCATTTTACTGGATTAACTGGAATCTATCCGTTAAATTTCTCGAAGGGCCGTTTCCTGATGAAAATTGACGAAATTTTTCAGATCGCACTGTTTTCGCCAGTATTTCTTAGAATCTTCACGAAATATTTTTCCGAGCTCATTTTTCTTCGCCAAAAATTACGAAGACTCCTGTTATGAATATTTTACGCTCGGGATCTCAATTTTTCTCAGATTTGACAGTTTATTTCACATCCAACCCAGTCACGCGGAACACAAGATTTATTCATGGATCATTTACAACTGTCAGCATTTGACTTCCGGTTTTTCGCAAGATTGTCTGATTTCAAGATTTTTTATCCGGTTTCTCTAGGCAACCGATCGCGACGGTTCGACTCTTCGCATCTAATTTTTACGTTTTCGACATGATGTTTTTGGAGAGATTTAGAGAAATAGGAGGAATATTATGGATTTGGATATCGGATCGATTATCCAGAGTTAGAGCATGTTCGATGATTGACTGGTTTATCTGATCCAGCTTGTTGCGGTTTTGACTCCGATGTTTAGCATTTTCTTAGTATTGTACCCGACCGTGTGAACCAAGTGAGCGGAACACTTGGATCTCGACTGGAGAAACGAGAACAGAAGAAGCTTATTTAGAGGGGGAATCTCTACAATAGATTGTCTCCGGTTTATCAGTTTCTCATTGAAGATGTACGACAGAGCGATTCTTCAGCAGTTGAACAGATTTGAAAGCATCAGTCAAGGGGGAATAACTCTAAGAATCAGTGGAAGTTCACTATGGAGAGAAGAAATTCACTAAGCCTTAAACAAGTCCGCTAAGAACATCTTCAAATCTTCAAATCTTTAAAAAGTGTTGAATAAATCTGGAAAAAGATTAACACGAAGAACACTTACTTGATGAACAGATGCAGATTCGATGTTCCAGAATGAGTATACATTACAGATTCGTGACGAATTGGAGAAGATAACCATTCACGTGATAGTCCTGGCCACAAACGATCCATAAACAATAGCAAATCATATCAAATCAGTCCCAAAATTCTGAAAATCCTCAAGAACACAAAGAATACCATGAAACACGCACTAGTGTGTGTTTTTCTGAATCTGCCCAAATGGTTTAGATTTAGATGAAATGGATGTCTCTAATGGATTCGGAACGCGTTTTTGATGAATCTGATCACTCGAATCTTGATTTTGAGCTTGAATGAGGTGAAGATTTGAAAAGTCATTTTGGAGACTTTTTCTTATATTTTTCTTCTTTTTTGATGATTCTGGATGGATTCTGATGATATGGATGCTTGATTCATGTTATGGAGTTCATCTTGATGATTGTTTATGTTTTACATGTTCAAATCAGTGAGAAATTTGAAGATCCGAGCTAAAAATCAAAGTTGTTAGAGTTTTCCCGTTTTTGGGTTTTTGAAGATTTTGAGCTTTGATTCTGAGTTTTCCGGGCTATTCTTCATGTTTTTGGATGAAATAAGTTATGATTCTCAGTGGAAAACGCATTTCGGATCCATTGGAAGCATGGTTTCACCTGATTCGCAGCAGATTTGACAGATCTGGAAAAACACACACTAGTGCGTGTTTCGCGGTGTTCTTCGTGTTCTTAAAGATTTCCAGAATTTTGGGGTTGTTTTGATCCGATTTGCTACTGTTTATGGAGTGTTGGTGGCCACAACATTTGTCGTGGATGGTTTAGCTTCACATATCGTGCATCATAACGGGTTTTCCTTTCATTTTTGGGCAGATTCGAGTTCACCAAGTAAGTGTTCTTCATTTTCATCATTTTCCAGATTTATTCAACTGATTTAAAAATATGAAGATTGCCCTAGAGAACTTGTATCAGTTCTTAGCGAACTTGACTGATCTTAGCGGACTTCAAGTTCTGCTTAGCAGACTTGTTCTGTGCTTAGCGGACTTGAGTCTTTAGCGGACTTCAAAATCGTCCTAGCGAACTTCTCAGTTAGTTTAGCGAACTTCCGGTAAGCTTAGCGGACTTCTCAAAGTTAGCGGACTTGATTTTGGGTTTTTGTTCAAGGTCGTTTCAGAGGATTTTGTTCGTCTAGGTTTGTAGAGAATTAAAAGACGAGTTCATCCGTATAGCAGTTGTTGTACCTGAGATCAGCTCTGAAGGTGAAGGCATCACCAAATTAGGATTGACAGCAGCAATTTCTCCTTTCAGTTCATAAAATATTTCATCAATCAAGCTGCAAAGTCCCCTAGCTCGCATCTGAGCTACCTCTTCCTCTTCCTTCAAATTTCTAACCACAAGTGCCCTTTTTACCTTTTGCAGCAGTAGGTAATTCTCATCATTCTTTACCAGCTTGGTAGGCAATTGAGAGGCAATGGAGATTAACCTCTGCCTATCAGAATTAGACACTGCATCCAAATTATAATCCTTCAGTCTCCAGTTGAAAGACCTAGTTTTGGCCTCTCCAAGCAAGTTTTCAAACACCCCATCTTGCAGATACAGATCATATTCCTCCTGAAGTTCTTTTGCTAGCTTTTCATCCTCTGCTATCCTTTTGGCATTTTCCACCATTTTTACTATAGCCTCAGCTTCAGGAGTCTCAACCACCTGTTGAATGGTTTTTGGAGTATCAGTTTGAACAGGTGTTTCCGCTTGAACTGGTTCTGAGCTCCTTAAGGCTATCAAAGTTTCGGCTATATCTTCTGCTCCTTCACTCCTGTGTTCTTCCGGTTGAACTACCGGTTGAAGTTCCGGTTGAAGTTCCGGTTGAACAAGAATTTGCCCTTCAGTCACCACCTGAGGTTTGGTGACTTCAGGTTCTTTGTCAACTATTTCCAGCACCTCAGTTCCTTCTTCTTCACCGATCAAATTTTCGTCTTCCCCTTCAGTCATTGTAGCAACTGCAATTGTTGCAGTGCTTTCTTTAATATCGTGTGCTGCCTTGCTGGTGGAGGTAATATTTCCGACCACTTGATCACTGGCTCTTTCAGCCAGAAAAATGACATCCTTGAGGAGTGTCATGATCATGTTGATGTGCTCAGGGAGAGCACCAGCAACCAGCATGGATGACTGTACTAGTTCAGCAAGATTGGGGTCCTCAAAAGGAGAAATAGCAATCAGTTGACTGCATCTCATGTTTACCCAACAATCTTCAACTGAGAAGGCACTCACACCAATTCATTGGCAAGCTGTGGCTCTGACTTCAGCCGGTATTCTTTGAACTTCTTCAATTTCTGTGATAACAGGTCTTGAGGGTAGCTTCTCCCCCAATTTGACAGTATCAGCTTTATCAGTTGCAATAACTTCATCAGCATCTCTGATAGGGCTTGAAGGACCTGCTTCAGTTTGAAAAGGATCAGCTTGAACCAACTTGGCAACAGTTGTGTTGAGAGTTTCAACCTGTGCTTGCAGAGAAAGGTACAGTTTCGTCAATTCTGGTAGTGTATAGCTGTCCTCAACTGGCTTTTTGCTAGTATCCTTGGACGAAACCAAACTATCAATCCGAGATTGATCAGCATTGGTACCCATGGCTTCTTGGCACCAGGGATTCTCCTCATCTATTTCAGCAGCCCTTGGTTCCAATAAAGGACTTCCAGGTGCTGATTCAGAGAAGATTGCCGCAAATTGGGTCTTATTGATGTTACTACTGACACAAAGATCCAGTAGGGATCCTTGGGCAGCAGCAGCCCTTTTTGCATGAATCTCTTCATGACTCCTGAGATTCACCTCCGGTCAGGAGTGGGGTTGCAGTGCTACAGGGTCCTGGCTTATCAGGATGTTCTCATGTAATGAGGCAGGTGAGTTAATAACACCTTCATTTAAGCCAAGATTGAGAGCACTGTCACTCCTTGGTGACAGGGGTTGTAGGGGTGATAAATGGTCAGATGGGGATGGTACATCTGCTTCTAATGACTCCCCCTCAACTGAAGGTTCATCCTTAAGAGAGAATCCCAATTTGTACTAGTTTCCGCTTAGGCTTTTTACCTTGGGCGGGGTTAGAAGCTTCGGGCTGGTTGGTGGTACTAGGTGGAGGAGACCTAGTCACCACATTTCTCTGTCTTTTGAATATGACAGGAGGTAAGTTGGATGAGGAGGTGGCAGTGGTAGTGTTTGTGGAAGCTTTCCTCTTTTTGGATTGAAAGACTTTGAGAGAAGAGGAAGCTAGGACAGATGTGGGATCAGATGCTATTAGGTCTACAGTTCTGTCATCTTGAGCTTGGAGCTCAGTTGCTGCTACAGTTTCCGGTTGAACCTCTGCAGTAGCAGGTTCATCAGGAAACTGCCTTGGAGTTGGTAAGGGATAGTCAGTGTCCCTTCCAAGAAATGCAGACTTGTTTAAAGCAAGATTGGAAAAAGTTTTCTCATTCAGAAGTTTTTGATGCAAAATTGTACCAAGCCAAACTATTTGGGGGTACTCTTCTTTGAGAATGTAAGTTAGGAATCTAGGATATACGTAAACATATTCAGGTTGGACATTTGATTTTAGGGCTTGAAAAATGAGTTTTGAAAAATTAAAATTTTCACCTTTTACCACAGCATCAAAGGCAGAGGCTTGTTCACTTGCAAACTCGTCAAATCCGCCTTTCTTTGGAGACAAGCACACCAGAATTGTGTGTGCCAAGAATCTCCATTTGTATGGTAATTGCCCTTTCTTGATGGTTTTGCTAGTCAGGGAACCACCATATCCAGTATCTCTGAACAAGCGGAGATATTTCTTGTGGTCAACCTCTTCGTATCCACCTTCATCCCTTAACTTCAACCAATTTCTTACTTTTGCTTCATCTATCTCCACATATTTCCCTTGAACAGTTGACACAATTTTCTCACTACCGTTTCCGCCTTCGGTAACCCTAGCATGAACCCAAAAGTCTTCCATCACTTCTTCGAAAATTTTGGCTTCAACAGTGAGCGCGTGATGAAGATGAGACCTTTTGATGAAGTCAATCATGCCGTTATAGACATCAGTTTTGCTTGGTGGTTCTAGGTATGCCACCAGGTTATGTTCTACCGGGAACTTGGAATCACCGATTGGCTTCTTTCCACTCGCCTTCGCTTTGGGAGCCATTGTTGAGACAGATTTTGAGAATGTTGACGATTAATCGGAAGTTTATCGGAGAGGGTTTGAGAGAAATTCGGGAGTAATTTCTGAGTGGGGTTGAGAGAAATGGTGAAACTGACGGTAAATTAGGGCTTTTTACCTTTTTCGGTGCTAACGTGGAGGAGAGAGGTTAAAAATCGACGGTTCAGTGACTGATGAGACAGGTGCTTTATGTGTTATACGGTATAACTGGTTAAAGCATGTCCTTATCCAAAAGTTAATTTACTGAAACCTCGGATTTAAAACAGTTAAAAAATTAATGGATAAATAAATGCATATCCGCTTAGAAAATTGTGCCTTCCGGGTAATTAAATGAGACTTTGACTTTGTTGACCCGAAAGTTTAAGCGGAACCCATTTTCTCCTTTATTTTAAAAACAAAAATTCTTCCGTTTGAACATCAAGCGGACAAGTTTTCCGCTTGAAAGATTGTTTTCAAGATATTTTTCCACATCATTTTTAAAGCATTTTTCCGGTTGAAGTTCACCCGGTGAATTTCAAAAGTTGTCTTCTTAGGTTGAACCTGAACTTGAACCGGAAATCCAAAACACATGATTTTTGAAAATTTGTGTTAATTATTCATAGTTTTAACAGCAGTTATGAACTGAAATATTGTTTGATTAACACTAAAGATTTTCTTTTTCTTTTTCTTTTTGTATCAAGAGACGGGCTCTTGAGCACATGCCTCTCTTTTATTAGATTTGTGAAAAGCCTTATTCAAAGTTCATCATCCCAATGGCTGTGATGAGGTAGAAAAATCTAGTCTCATCAAAGGCTTTTGTAAACAAATCTGTCAATTGATGATCAGTGTGAACTTTGAATAGTTTAATTAAATGCTTTTCTGCACAGTCTCTAATAAAATGATACCTTATGTCGATGTGTTTGGTCTTGGAGTGCTTCACTGGATTGTTGATGATTGAGATGGCACTGTTGTTGTCTGCAAGAATAGGAGTTTCCATGAATGTGATCCCATAGTCAAGCATTTGGTTTTGGATCCAAAGGACTTGGCTACAGCAACTTGAAGCGGCAATATACTCAGCTTCTGCAGTTGAAGTGGAAACACAAGTTTGCTTCTTGCATTTCCAAGAGACAAGCCTTTCACCCAGAAATTGACATCCTCCTGATGTTGATTTCTTATCTATATCACATCCTCCATAATCACTGTCTGTGAATGCTTTGAAGAGAAGTCAGAGTTCTTAGGATACCACAAACCCAGTTTTGGTTGCCCCTTCAGGTACTTGAAAATTCTCTTAACAGCTAGCATATGTGATTCCTTTGGTGAGGACTGATATCTTGCATATAAGCAAACACTGAACATGATGTCAGGTCTGCTAGCAGTGAGATACATCAGGGAGCCTATCATAGCTCTGTACAAGTGCACATCCACTGGCTTGCCACTTAAGTCATTGGTTAACTTGTGGGAAGTAGAGATGGGAGTTTTGGCACTTGAACAGGTTAGCATGTCAAATCTCTTCAGCATGTCTTGGATGTACTTTGATTGGTTCAGAAAGATACCATCTGCAGTTTGCTTCACTTGCAGTCCTAAGAAGAATGTTAATTCTCCCATGGAGCTCATTTCAAATTTAGACTGCATCAAAGTCTCAAATTCCTTGCACAAGACAATATTAGAGGAACCAAAAATAATATCATCAACATAAATTTGTACCATCAACATGTCATTACCAACAGTTTTAACAAAAAGTGTTTTGTCAATAGCTCCTCTCCTGTAGCCATTCTCTAGAAGATAGTTAGAAAGAGTTTCATACCAGGTTTTAGGTGCTTGTTTGAGACCATACAAAGCTTTAATTAGCTTGCACACCTTGTTAGGATGGTGATCTTCAAAACCAGGAGGTTGTTTGACATATACTTCTTGTTACAGGAGGCCATACAGGAAAGCACTTTTCACATCCATTTGGAACACTTGGAAGTCTTTGAATGCAGCATAGGCTAAGAAGATTCGGATTGCTTCCAACCTGGCTACTGGTGCAAAGACCTCATCATAATCAATGCCTTCTTCCTGTACATAGCCTTGCACAACCAATCTTGCTTTGTTCTTTATGACAATTCCCCTATCATCTTTCTTGTTTCTGAAAACCCACTTTGTTCCAATTGGTTCTGCTCCATCAGGCAGATCTACCAATTCCCAAACTTTTTGCTTGTTGATCTGAAATAATTCTTCCTGCATTGCCTCTACCCAGCTGTTGTCTTCCAAGGCATCTACTACCTTCTTGGGTACTTCTTGAGACAAAAATGCAGCATGCAAACAAATGTTTACATTTGCAGATCTGCTCCTTGTCAATACAGGAGCTGAAGCTTCTCCAATAATATTTCATGCTGGATGATCTCTGTTGATTCTTCTATCAATGAACATAGGAAATTCATGGCTTCTTCCATTTGAGGGTATGTTGAGCTGAGGAAGTTGATGATCAAACTCAACAATTTCAAATTGTGACACAGGATTTGAGACTCCAACTGATTCATGAGAATTGATGTCTGAATTGTAGATCAGATGCTCTAAACTAAGTTCATTTGATGTGCTATCATTTAAATTTTCAGCTTCATTTGACCCTGATTCAGTATTCCCTTCAGTTTCTGAAATTGGGTTTTCCGGTTGAACTTGAACCGGAGAAACTGGTTCAGCTTGAACTTCGACCGGAACAATTTCTTCTTCAATTTGGATTATTTCAGTCAGTCTCTTGTCATTTCTTGGGAAGATAGGTTGAGAGCTCATGGAAGAGAAAAAGATTGACTTCTCATTTGCAGTTTGATTACTCTTCCAATGCTCATCAGCAGACCTATGAGAATTTTGTTCCTGCACTAAAGAGCTTACAGGCTTATCAACAATTATGTTGAAAGCAGTAGTTAGTGCATCAATATCAAATAACCAACTGGGCTGAGACTTAAAATTGTTGGGAGATTTTTCATTGAAAGATACATTTATGGTTTCCTCAACAATCTTAGTTCTCTTGTTGTATACTCTGTATGCTTTTGACACACCTGAGTATCCAACAAAATAACCTTCATCTGCCTTTTCAGCAAATTTAGGCAGGGACTCATTGGTTATTAAGATAGTGACAGGACAGCCAAATGGCTTAAAGAAGTAGATATTTGGCTTCCTTTTTCTCCAAAGCTCATAAGGTGTTTTATTCTTTCCCTTGACAATTAAGATCCTGTTTTGGACATAACAGGCAGTATTTACTGCTTCTGCCCAAAATATCACAAGGAGCTTGGAGTCTGCTAACATGGATCTAGCAGCTTCAATCAATGTCCTATTTCTCCTTTCAGCAACACCGTTTTGCTGTGGAGTTCTAGGAGCACTAAATTGTCTCACAATTTCCTTTTCCTCACAAAATGAATTCAGAATATGATTTTTGAATTCTGTGCCATTGTCACATCTGATTGTTTTGACCTTGAGGTTTGATTGATTTTCTAAATTAATTACAAGAGTTTTCAGCAATTCAGCAGTTCTATCTTTTGTTTTGAGAAAGAAAACCCAAGTATACCTTGAAAAATCATCAATTATCACAAAACAGTATGACCTTTTTCCTAAACTCATTACTCTAGTTGGACCAAACAAATCCATGTGTAAAAGCTCTAGAGGTTTTGAAATAGAAGACTCAACCTTTGGCTTAAAAGAGGTTCTGTGTTGCTTGCCCTTGAGACATGGCACACAGTTTTCAGAACATGCAAAATGCTTGTTAGGAAGACCCTTAACCAAGCCAAGATTCACAATTCTGTTCATGTTTTTGTAGTTCACATGACCTAACCTTCTATGCCATAGATCGGATTCATCAACTGAGGCTTTGGATACAAAGCAAGCAGTGCCACATGAGGGTGTAGCAACTGACATATCCAAAATGTATAATCCATCTCTCCTGGGTGCCTTAAGCATTATAAGTTCATCAGGAATTTTGACACCAGGTTTGAGGACTATGGCCTCTTTCTCATTAAACATTAAATTCAAATTCTTGTCACACATTTGTGAGACACTGAGTAGGTTGAAATTTAATGTATCAACAAAATTTGACTCTATCAAATTTTACCAGTCCATTTGTCACATCACCTTGTGCTGTGATATGGCCTTTTGTGCTTCCAAAGGCAACTGGTCCTCCATTGATTCTTTTTGTGTTTTCCAGAATGTGCTTATTCCCTGTCATGTGGCAAGTGCATCCACTGTCAACTACCCATAGGCTATTTTGGCCTTTATTTGGCACCTGCACACATCAGAATTGATTAATTTCTATAGGGGACCCAAGCCTGAGTGGTCTTGGGTCTACCATAAGCATCATTATACTTGTACTCCTTGAGTACTAAAGTATTTAAGACTGGAGCTTCATTAAGTAGATCATCATTGTCAAAACTGAAGTTCTCATGCTGAGCACTTGTTTGACTAGACCTTTCACCTTTGGTGTTCTTTCTTTCAGCAATTTTCCTATCCCTATATTCTTTAAACTTTCTTTGCTTGTTGGTTAATTTCTTAAGTTTTTCATTTTCTTTAATGACCAACTGAGTTCTTTCAGGTGACTTTGAAAATCTTTGAGGAAAGTGTTTGTTTTGACTTGAACTCTCCCCCTGAAGTGGAACATAGAGATTTCCACTTGAACTTTTAGCAAAGACAGTTTCAGATTGGTTAAATTTGCTGTTTCTTGAAAAGTTTTCTCTAGAGGTAACCTTTCCTCTAGAGGGATTTCTTCTTCCTTGAGCTTCAAATTGCTCAAACCCTTCAGCAAAATGTACTTGAGGTCTCTGCTTTGGAGCAGTAGCTGATCTGGGTTGAAACTTGTTTTCCGGTTGAACATGAGTTCGAGCGGAAAAATGTTCCGCTTGAACTTCAGCCGGAAAACGATTTTGCTTTAAAACAGTAAAACTTCCATTCCTTTCATTACCAATCAAGACTCTGTTAGAATTAGACCCAAAATGCTTCAAAGTGTGGTTTCTCACAGGTGAAATTCTCCCTGTGAGCTTCTTTTGAAAATCAGCCTTTGGTTTCAAAACAAGTTTTGGTTTTTGAAAAGGTTTGACTTTACTCAAGGGGTTGAATTGACAAACAGCAGCTAGGTGACCTTGTTCACCACAGCACATACATTCAACAATTTTGGTTTCAAACTTTCTAGGAGACTCAAGTTTGGTTACTTGGTTAAATTTTAGTTCACCAAGCCTTTGAGTTTCACTTCCCTTTGGTTTCTCAGGTTGCTTTCCTCCAACTTTTGAATACTTAGGTTCATAAATAGTTGGTGGAGGAACAACAATTGATGGTTTTAAAATCTTTGATTAGTCAACTGAAGCAGATGAGCTTGCAACAGTGACTTCAGCTTTCTTAGACTCAACAGTGTTTTCAGAACTTGACAGTGATGAAATGTCATCAACTGTGAGGCTAACTTTACATTCAGATTTTAAAGCATCAATTGGTTTGATTACACTCAACACAGTTATACCCAACACCTGCCTTTCCATACATCCATCCCATCCATAATTTCTCAGCCTTTTTGTTTGCAGCCTGGAATTTATCACAGGTGAACAAAGCATCTTTCAGCTTGATCTCAAGAACATCAACCTCGGCCTTAGCATCCTTGGTTTCGTTTCTTGACTTTTCAAGTTTTGAGAGTAAATCATCAAGCTGAGTTTCAAGAACTGAGTTGGTTTGTTTCAACTGTTCATATTCTTTGGTTAAATTCTCAATTTTTGAAATATATGAAGATTCAGTTTTCTTGAAACATTCCTTTAACTCATTTAGATTTGAAACTTCATCAATCAAGTCAGTGTTGTGATTTCGGTACTTTGACACTTGTTCTATGCAGGCAGAGCTGCATAGATTTTCTAGGACTTTCTCTGGGATAGAGTTTACCTGATCAGAGGTGGAATCTTGTTTGGCCATCAAAGCATGGTTGACAGGCTCAAACTCAGCAACGAAATCTTCCCATTCAACACATGAGGTTTGATTTGCAACAGCAGCTACCACATTTTCGTGGTTTTGACTTCCGGTTGGTTTTGGTGGGGTGGGTTTGGAACCTGTGTTGTTTCCAGAGTTGTTGTTGTTTGAATTGCTTCCTCCATGATTTTTCCCTTGAGCATGACCTTGATTCTGTCCTTCTCTTCTTGGTTGAGGGCATTCCCTTGCAAAATGACCAAGTTGGTGACAGTTATAACACTTCACCTTGCTTTTGTCAAGGCCTATGTGAGCACCTTTTGCTCCCTTGTAGGTTCTACCGGTTCTTTTATAGAACCTTTGAGCTCTGATAGAAACCATAGCAAGTTGTGTCATAATGTCCATTTCTTCCAAATCATCGGCACCTATGCACGCAAGATCTTCGGGTATGAAGCCTTGGTATGAGTCAGTTGCTACATGAGCATTGTGAGAGTTTTCAAACATGTTTGAAAAACTTTCTTGACACCTATGTGTCTCAGGGAAACTGACAATAGGTGACTGATATGATGATGAGTTTGAAGACCTTTGACTGTTAAAATCGGTAATTACTAGTGCAGATGAAAACAACTGAGTTGACTCAGAAGATGAGTTTTGTTTAAGATCTAGTTCCATTTCATAGGCACTGAGTATGCCATGAAGTTCACTAAGTCTCATCTTTTTCAAGTTTTTGCATTCCCTGATGCTTACAGTGTAAACTGTCCACACAGAAGGCAGGGAACGTAAAAACTTTCTGTTAACATCTACCTGGTCTAGTTTTACATCTACTTTTTGAAGTTCATCAAGTAAAGAAACAAATCTTAAGTACTGGTTTGTCATTGTTTCACCAGATTTGAAAGTAAAGTTTTTATACTTCTGTTTTAAGACATCTTTCTTGTTTTCTTTAACTTCACTGGTTCCTTCATACATTTCACTTAAGGCATTCCACAGGTCAAATGCAGTTTTATATCCTTTGAACCCACTTAAAATGGAATTAGGAAGTGCAGCCTGTAGAGTCCAATATGCCTTATGGTCAAATTCAAGAGCAGTATAGTCAGATTCAACATATTTATCAAGTGGTTTAGGTATTTTGACTTCTGCATCATCAGCAGATGAAACCATGGGTGAGTAGGGACCTTCAGTGAAAGATTTCCAAATACGACGGTCCAGAATCCTAACAAAACCTTCCATCCTGAGTTTCCAGGTACCAAAGTCATCAGGAGTGAACATTGGTGGTTTGTTGGAAGAACCGTTTGGGCAACTTAAACTGAAATCACTCATTTTGAAAACTTTTAGAAAGATAAAACAACAAAGCTTGTAAAGTAAGCAAGTAAAGTATCAACCTTGAAGCACAGAGAGTCTTCAAGGTAAGAGCCAAAGCTCTGATACAACTTGTAGGATCGTTAAAAGTTAGAGTTAAACTTAAACAAAACCCTTTACTTGAAAATATAACCCTGCGGAATTAAAGTTATATTTCACTTTACTTAAGCAATATTGAGTTCTTGTGTATAATGTAAAAGCTTGATTTGCAAAGATATAGTAACAACAAAGTATCAAATACTTGGCACATTTTGCATTAACTCAAAGCTACACTATTACAAGTTGTTCAAGAACTGATAACAACAAAGATGACAACTGTGTGTAAACAAAGAGCTAGCTATGCTATATATAGTGCAGATGAGATCAATGACAGTCATTGATCTCATGCGATCTAATCTGGACCGTAAACTAAAAAGTCAAATACAAACTACCAAAAGAATAAACATCAGCAATTGGAATATCTTGCGTGTTAGCAGCAACATACTACTTTGGGAGAGCGGCTTGAATCAGATATAGAAGCATACGAGAAGCTTTTGCAGGATTGGACTTGCTGAAAAGACATCTCAGGAAAAGTCCGGTTGAACTCATTATCTGGTGGATAATCGAGTTCACCCAGAATATTCGCTAAAAGACAAAACTGCTTCTTTCCGCTTGAATTGCCAATTCCGCTTGAAGTGAGAATTCCGCTTCAACTTCAACTTCAGCCGGAACATAGTAAAATTGGCATTCAGCCGGAAATCTTCCAAGCGCAATATTCCTTACACATGGATGCATGGTCTGGCAGTAAATGGATGGTGCTTTGGAAGTGTATGATGGAATTTTAGTTGTACATTAACACAACAATATTTTGGTCTGTGAAACTTAATTACAGTGATTTGTACTTATTATATTAGAAATGGATTTCTTGCTCCATTTGAAAAACGTCCTGAACATGTTAGTATTGTGTGTAATGTTTGTAATGTTGATTTTTCATAAATAATGCTAAAACAAATATCCTGATAGTATTTATTATGTTCTATATAAACTAATATCACATATTGCAATCAATTTCATTTAACAGTAAGCTAACAAAATTTAATTGTCCTTATGTTAGGCTCAAGTGTTTAGTACATTCCAATAACATCCCTTATCAAGTATACATCTTTTCTCATACTATTCAAAGGGTTTTCATCTCGAACAACATAATCTATCCAAAACTGTCAACGCTATGCAATCATCTTCTCCATTAAACTCGCACGTGCATCGCATACGTATGATAATCGCTACATGTTTGCATGCACTAACACTTATTGGATGCTGCTTTAGTCCCATCAAAAACTGTTACATGCCTAATGACTTAGAGACATGTGACAAGAGCTTCTCCCTTAATCATCCACGTGCGTCGCACGGGCCTGCCGACTAGTTCATTATATATTAAAGTGGTTTGTAGGATATTATGCATAATAATGATTGAAAAACGTTCATTAGAGAATCTTAAAAGAAAACACAGAATATATTAAAGTGGTTTGTAGGAGCACTATATCGGTCCTCATCTAACATGACGAATTGACGATATACTTGATATACTGAAGAATAAAATTACATTCTTATGAATTTATGATTAACAAGTTTAAACATAGTTTAGATTTTATTGTACAAAGAATCTTAAAGAAGTCTCTTATACTTTCATTACAGATCCACATGAATAGATATAAGAAACCTCTAGGACTAACTAAAAGTACATACTTGAAGAACACTAAAATGATCGTACCAAATGGATCATCTCAGAGTTCTTAATAACTCTTCAGGATGTTGATGTCGAAGTTGAGAAGGAAGATGGAAATGAACTTGTGATCAAAACCTGCACACTTAAAAAAACGTGTTAGGGTGGTGAAGGGGGAGAAGGGTCCCTGTATTGGCTCTCCGGCGTGAGAATCAATAATTCGAATGAAGAGTTTGTGTGATTATAGAGTGAACGTGAGAGATGAGAGCATTCTAGGAAAAAGGTACCTTTTGAACCAGTATTTATAGACTTGCCATTAGAGTTTTAGCACGTGGGTGACATCAACGCGTGGGTTTCATCCTGCATGAATAGAATGCCAGGTGTGCTTATTCCTTTTGCATGGTGAATTCTGATTAGCTAAAAGCCTCATGCGAAATGATGGTCTGTTAGAGGTAGGGCCTTCTTTTAGAATAAGCATTGAATATAAAGTGTGGTGTGGACCACATTGCTTCGTGTAATTAACATACATGGCATACCTGACACGCCAGGAGTCCTGGGGTCACTCGTTGGTTATGGGCTGGCGCACGAGGAGCCCAAAGGGTTAGTTGTGAGCACGCAATCCACGAAAGACAAAGATGATAAAATTCATCTTTGTCATCTTCAAGTCTTCCCTAGTCTAGTGTTTGACTTGAAGTCAATTGTAAGCGCTGGATTGAAAAATATGGAATATGTGCAATGATTTTACGCACCTAATTAATGCGGGCAGGCCTTAGGTGGGTGTGATGAACCTTGGCTTTTGACGGACTATGATTGCGTAGATGGTTACGCCCCGAGTTCTGAATATTGGTGGAAGACATTAATTGTCGCTGGGAATTTTGTGATAAATATTTAGTGTAGAGAATGTTTGCGGGAGTGTTAAATTCATTGAAATTTAATGATATGTTGTAAATAAAGGAGAATGTTTTTGAATTTAATAAGCTGTTTTTTTGTGATAATGGGCGCATTAAATCCTTACATCAGACTTCCCTTCACCTTTTAGTTTATCCAGCGGTTATGGGCTCGTCGATTCACTTTTTACTGTGTGTCAGGGATGCATGTCACCACAAGAGCGTTAGTCGCTTGGAATAAACATCTATCTACAGTTGTTTCCACGCGTCGTAACCCTGTGTAAGGATAATTAAAATTCAACGATCCATATTAGTTTTTCCTTTGATATTTTGGGTATAAATACCCATCTCCTCCCCCCCCCCCCCCCTTCCTTGTACGATCAATGAATAACCAGAAGAAAAAAAACTCTAAAGCTTTCTAAATCCTCCATCTGTAGTTACCTTCTTCTCCATTCATCTTCTTTCTCATATTTGTTTAGAAATGGCCAGTGGTTCGAGGGCACCCCTTATGATCGACTATGCCTTGCAATGGGGATTGTCAAGTTTTAACATCTTATGTAAGAAGTTCGGTCTAGGGGATGAGGAGTATGAGGCAGAACTTCCATCCAACAAGGCTTTGGTGACAGAATGCCCTTCGAGCAAGATCAGTTTGTATGCTGATTTTTTTTTGCCCACTCTCGACTGCCTATGTCTGGGTTTTGTGCATGCATTCTTGAGGCATACCAGGCGCACATTACACAGATACACCCTCTAGGGGTGGCGAAGATCTCACACTTGGAGTTTGCCCTTCGGGGTCTTAAGCATTTTCCACCCTGTCGCATTTTAAAACATTTTTTCTATCGGTGAAAAAGGGTGACTGGTACACTTTCGACAAGCACACTAATGGGGACGGCAACATGTTGGGTGTAATTCCACCCAACAATGGGGACAGGGGGGTTGAGGAAGATGTCACACCCCTAATTTCCACTAACGGAGTTTTACCGTGTGGGGCGTGAGCAAACCAGGATCCCAGTCCATTAGTTACATCAAACAACCATTAATTATCAAAATATTACCATTATGATAAAATATAATATAAATTCAGAGTTTTACAAAATGCAGAAGCATAAACAAAGACTTAGTATTTACATGAAACATTGTTATTTGAAATAACTTAACTTGCATAGAAAACCATAGCAGGTTCTAAGGGCTCATGCATACATACTCGTGATACTCGAACATCTACGACCTGAGAGAAACATGTGTAAAGAGGAAGTGTCAACCAAAAGGTTGGTGAGTTCACATTAGTACATATCTACAACTAGTATAGACATGTAGTATGAATACAACAGTTTTATTCGTAGTTAAGTTATGTATATTACAAGTACAATCCATATCGTAGGTAGCTAGCCTAAGTTCATGTCACTAAAGCGTTCACAACCGACGCTGACTGATAAAGTGTAGGAATTCAACATTACAGGTTTTTGCCTTCCCCGCGTCTACTCGATCACGGTAAGTTTAGGCTGACATTGTCCTCAGTCTGACCGCCAATCGGGTGGTGCATCTCGTGCCCGCTGAGTGGGGTTTGTCAGACCACAGTAGTACTACCCAATATCCCCTCGCTATTTGCTATTAACGGTTCGATAAAGTAAGGACTTGAAAGATAAAGCATTCTACTACAGGGCCAAATGTGTAATTATAGAGAAAGTTGTTCTAACAATCGATGCGTCCAAAATGAATTATTAGGAATCATGTTTTAAAAATCATTTTTATAAACTACAGGGCCAAATGTGTAAATATCCTTAGTTTGCAAAAAAGTACAAAACCTACCTAATAGTTTCAATAATTACATAAACGACCTAAAATTTACATTATTCCTATTATGACCGCTTTTATGTTTGCGAACATAATTGTATGTTATAAAAAACAGTCCAAAACATATTCATAGCGTTTACCTGCGAAATCATCCGATCGTTGAATTGTTTATAAAAAAAAGTCTTGATTTTTAAGGGGTCAAAGGTTAAAGCATTAATCTTTATACTAAAAATCAAGTTTGGACATTACAGAAATACCATAATATAGTTGTATAACAAATTAGAATTGACTAATGACATTAATTATAGATTTAATTGTATTTTAGTTGATTTCCCCAATCAAATACCAAGAACATAACTTTGTCTTCTGATCTAATAAATATGAACAAAAACGGACAGTAGTTTTTTAAGGAAACGGTAAAACAAACATTTTTCATGATGAAACTTACCTCTGAAAACGAACAGAAAATGAGCAGAAGCTTTGAATCGAAACTGAAAGATGGGAATGGTGGAATAACAGTTCCAGAGATGAGATGTGACGGTATTTATAAATGAGGATCCGTATTAGAGTCAGATTGTTAAGGATTAGGATAATTGTAGTTTGAATAAATTAATAAGTAGATAATTCACCAATTTGATTTGATCTAGAATGGATTTAAAGACTCCTAGATCATTAGAGGTGATAAGATAGATTTATTGGAGGTTAAACAAGCTTAAAAACGAGTTTAAGATGGGTTTAGAAGCTGGAAAACGACAAAATAATCGTGGAGGAGGAATCGGATACGCGGAACTCGTGTTTAAGATATACGAGAACTGTGAAGATAACACTAAAGTGCCCTTTCTCCAATGATAGACAGCCCTTGTTGCAACCTGGAGGTCGTGGGCTTTAACATAGCGGCCTACAACTTTTTTTTCTTTTTT
Organism: Deinandra increscens subsp. villosa; assembly: GCA_039602395.1. NCBI lineage: Eukaryota > Viridiplantae > Streptophyta > Magnoliopsida > Asterales > Asteraceae > Deinandra > Deinandra increscens. The sequence goes on from JBCNJP010000127.1 coordinate 98,757, forward strand.
TTCTTTTTTTTCTTTTTTTTCTCTTATCTATTTTATTCCAAATTAAATCCAATAAATCCCAATAATCACCATACCATCATTTTAACTCATTAAGATATCAAAGAATATCGAAATGTGATATTTGGAAATTTCGGGATTCCCGGTTTGGTACCGAAATCGCGTAAAAATCGCGTTCTTGTTTTCTTTTGTTATCGATCCATCTAAAAATCATGAAATTTACTATTTTACTTCAAAAGATGTTTAAGGAACATTTAAGAGCATCATTTGAAAATACAAATTAGTATTTATACTAAATTCTCCCGATAATTATTAATTTGAAATCCAAAAATTTGTAAAAATGTAAAACGGGTCAGGTTTTATGATTTGGTTGAAACGATATGTTACAAGAACTTTTTCTTTGTGGATGTTGGGATGCTCTTTATGGAGATGGTGATGAGAAGGGGTGGATAGCCCATTGCTAACTTGGTGGCGCTAGAGGTCTTCTTTTCTTCTATTCTGTACAATTAGTTGAGGGTGAATTCATCCGACCTACAGTCCTTGGCGGAAGGCGCAATGGTGAATGAGCCATCTCTGGAAGCTAGAGGGCCATGTTCCAGAATATAGGCGTGTGGCGGGCACCACTTCGGAAGGTAATTATGTGCCTCTTGTCTTTCCTTTTTACTTTAAATGTGTGTATCTAAAAGTGTTTCGCCCTGCAGGCCCAGTGGTGTTAATATAACTACTTTTTCCTCCATTGGGTGAGCACCTAGCGGGTATCAGCGGAACACGAGCATCCGCTTTTGTAGAGTAAAACCTGTTGCTTTGTTTTTCTCGTAACTTGATGGGTCATGGGATGCTCGGGTAAAAATAATCAAATGACAACCCGAGAAAATTATTTGTGAAAATACATTAGTTAGCAAAACTCTAGGTGGCTAATAACTAAATCATGTGAATACTAGGGGTTGGAGTGTATATAAGGATTTTGTGGCTAAATTAATCATCTAGCCAAACAGGAAAGGTTGGTTATGTAAAGTTTCTTATTATATGGAGGAAAAGAAGAATCTGGATTTCTTATTGAAGAGAAATCGCAGATACGTAGACTAGAGAGGAGATAAACTAGGGTTCCTCATGTTCTCCAAATTAAACTCAAATTGGGCAAGAATTGTGGAGGTTTTCGTGATCTGAGCTCTAGTACATCATCTTCCAGTAGTTCCTCTTTGATTTCGTGATTTAGTTCAAACGAGTAATCCGATCCACGCCTTGCGGCGGGTCAAAAATATTCAACTATTTGTATTTATAATTCGTTTTTGCATTGCAAGTACCATCCGTATATGAATTGTTGCCACCAACCCCATGATAAAGAAATAATACATATCAGAAATTAATACATATGTTGTGTAATCAATTTGCCATACGAAATTTTAAAAACACATTACATGCTTTGATTTAGAAAAACACAACAATCCACATGCTATTTGAAAACACATTACATGCTTTGATTTAGAAAAACACAACAATCCACATGCTCCAGTTGGTCCTTGGAAGCAAGCAATTTTTCAAACAACAACAACCAAAATATTGGAATTTATTGAATACAAAATGGTAACATCATTCTAAAAATATTTTAATTTCATAAGAATATTGAAATTAATTGAATACAAAATATGAGAATCAATAGCAGTTTGAAGGACCTTTTTCTTTTTCGTTTCTTGCATCAAACCCACTTCAGTTTTTATAAGTTATTTTCCTGTCTTTAATCCTCTTCAAGACTACATTTGCATTACAAATTTACAATGTCTATATTGGTAAGGTCTCTTGAGATTTTTTAAAGGGGTTTTTATCAAGTAACATATATGAAAAATAAAAGTTAGAGAATGTCGACTAACGTAATTAGCCTACAATAATTAATTTCTTAAAAGCAAGAAGGTTTTTTATGTTTATAACTAAACACCAAACACTTTAGTAACATGAAAATGAATGGGTTGCCCATCAAGTCCTTCATTATTTCATTTATTTATCCCCAAATGCTACATGCTTCTTTGGTTTCAGTAGCTGATTTTGGTGTTCCAAGAGTGAATAACAGCCAAAACCGATGGATGGCTCCTAAGGTAACTTTTTAAATTTAATCCTTTTAGAGAAAAAAATATATAACTTTCTAATGTATTTGGAAGTTCCAAGAGGATTTGGATTGACAGAACATGATTCAGTTCCAAATTGCTGAGAAATAGCCTTTATCACTGTCCAATGTATACATGATTGGAATAAAATTGTTGAGATGAATACCAAAGCGCCATGTACAATTCTGGGATTAATAACTAAAAAAGTAGATATGTTAATTTCAGACCAATAATGTAAAAATTTGCATTGATCAGAATGAAAAACAGTAATCAACAACATGGGCTCAGAAAACTTTCATCATCGCCTCCGACAAACCATAAAGAACATTCAACAGCAAACAGCTTTGAACCAACCAAGCATCAGTCAATTTCAACCAACGAAGAATTTCATTAGTAGAAATAGGGTCTCATAATCTCAATGATCATAGCAAACAATGCAGCAAGTTCAATGTCATTGCAACCATCACCAACGAATCCAAATTATCATGATAAAGGCTCTGAACATAGCCATCATCGCCTATCAGAATCGGTTTAAGAACTAATAGTTTCAAAAAATTAAATTAGCCTGAAAATAGATCTGAAAATAGGCTCAGAGTATTGATAACGGGTGTCGAGACCGCTACAAATAATCCTAAACTTAAACCTATAGGTAGGGTAAGTAAGGTGTCAATCCAGTGGAGTTAGTGGTTATCAGTGATTTAGACTTATAATACCTAACTAAGTTAACTACCTAAACCTAGATTACTGTCACTAACCTAGATCGACCTGAACTAAACTAAACTAATTTAATCTAAGAAATTAACTAAAATTGCCTCTTGGCTGTTTTGATTGGATTTTGATTAATTAACTACAAAGAAATTACTGAAGCTAAGATTTTGATTACTTATGTGACAAGTTAACTACTTTTGGATCCTGGTTGGCTACCGATCTAGCAAAACCTAATTAATTACTAATGACACATAGACATGCCCCCAATTGCCTAATTGACCTAATACCTTAAGTTTCTAATGGGCTGCTTAGTTCCTGCCGCAAGAAAGTGCTAGATCATGACATTGCACCATTAAAACCCTAATTTACTAGTTAGGTTAAACAAATTCAGCATGCGGGTGCTCAACGGTTGCAAGGATTCCGGAACAACTAGTAATTAACGGTTAAGAATAGAACGATTTTACCAACCAATCACCAAAAGCAGTTAAAACAAAATTAGCCGGACATCGTTACGATCAAAAATATGTTTAATAATAAAAGAAAGTAGCAAAAATCATCTATGGTGGAACCACTATTGATCGCACACATATATCAAAAAGAAAGAAACTTAATTTGATGGTCTCTTGGTTTGCGTGCGTAGCAGCAGCCAAAAGGTTGCCCTCTTGCTTCCGTCAGAGCCTCTCTGCCTTTGCCAATTGCCGTTCGAATGATCCCTAAACCCCTAAGGGTTATCGCCTTTTATTTGGTGTGTAGGACTAGGGGTGTGCAGAAATAACCGAAATCCGAAAAAACCGATAAACCGAACAGTATCCATGTCCAAATAAACCGATCCGAAGTGTGAATTCGGTTTACGGTTTGGTTTCAAACCGTATCCGAATTGTGAATTCGGTTTACGGTTTGGTTATGGTTTTGGATTTTATTTTTATTTGGTTTATTTGGGTTATTCAGTTATCCATTCAAACTGAATAAGATTTATATATATACATATAATATATATATATATATATATATATATATATATATATATAGGGATAGGTTCAAATGAGAACTTTTTTCTTTTGAGAACTTTTGAGAACTAAATCTCAACCACAAATTTCAGGGGGAGACCACTACAATTCATGGGAGGGGGGATACATGTAAATAAACTTGTGGCTCAAATTAGTTCTTTTTAGTTCTCAAATCAAATTGGTTCTCAAATGATCATCTCCCTATATATATATATATATATATATATATATATATATATATATATATATATATATATATATAAATCATGTGTTGGAAGTTCTATTTTGCATGAAAACTTTGAATTTCGTTTGTTTAAACTATCGGTATTTTGGTTGTATGTTATACAAAAAGAAACTTCATATTTGATTTTGTTCACTTCATGCCATATTTGTTTTGCTTGTATGTTTAAAAATGTACAAAATATGTTATTATGTTGAATACGGTTTATACGGTTTGAATACGGTTTATTCGGTTCTGAATTGGAACCGAACCGTATTGAATATGGTTTATTTGATTTGCTTTGTAAGTTTTCCAATATGATTTGGATTGGATACGGATGTGATAACAAATAATTAAAAACCAAATAAACCGAATCGAATAAACCGAATAAACCGTAAACCGAACCGACGAACACCCCTATGTAGGACTATTAAGCCCCTTCCACCCACACGTGAATTTTTCTTCATGTATCCACTTTTTAATTCATCTTGTGGGCCCCATGTGAATGTCACTCTTTTAATTTACAGCCCAAACTTAATTGTTTTTTACCAAGCCCACGTGCCATGATCTGCTTTATTTTCTATCTTTAATTCAATTAGGAGCTCCATATACAATTTCAATTCCTTTGTTAAATGCTAGCATTAATTGAATCTCACTCATTCTTCTAATTACTCTTAACGTAACCTACAAAAACACAAGAATGATTTTAAAACTTAACTCAAATATAATTTTCGTTGATGCATGATTAGATATAATTAACCATCATTTATTTAAACCTAACTACCATCTAAATATTACTACATTAAATAATAATAACAACAATAATAATAGTATAAAAGAATGGTATTTAGATTCACTCTAAAGTTTATGTTAATTATACCGTTTAAGCTCCAAGCACATAAAATACCAAACATAGGAAATATGATGAGTATTAATATAATATAACTAATAAAATATAGAATTAAATACGAGAAAATGTTACAAAATATACTATCATCAAGTATAAAAATCTCATTGCAAGAGAGATGGAATGCTCTATGGCTGCAAAAATTTATTACCTCGCCAAATAGAACATAAATCTCTAATGCTTACATCATGAAAGGAACCAACCAAAATACTCATCATAGCCTAGACCTTGAAACAACAGGAAGCCTCTGTTAATTAGGAATGATACCTTATGAAGATGCCTTTAAAGACGTCATATAAAGCCAGCAAAAAGGTAGCAACAAAGTAGTAAAAAACGCATTGCAAATGGAAGGAATGAACCAACCAAACAATGAAATAGATGAATCAGATCCAGAATCAGAAAATGACACAAACCATACATGCATTCGCCTATCGAAAACGACAACGCTGATCAAGAAATCTGCTGAAATTCTAGGGTTCCTTTAAGGAGCCCCAAATTGGAACACTCATACACTAAGAAAACAAATCATCATCGCTTTTAAGGCTCAGATTAAGTTAGCATCATCATCGCCTCTGAGGCTCAGATCTAGTATGAGCTCAGATCAAGCCCTGAAAACCCTCACGCCACCACAGAAAACCGTAAACAACGGCCACCGTCAACCAAGGCATGAAGCCACCGACAGCACATCGGCCACCAGACGCAAAAGTCGCTCAGATCTAGCCGTCAAAACCCTCACGCCACCGCATAAAACCGAAAACGACGGCCACCGTCAACCAAGGCATGAAGCCGGCGACGGCACGCCGATCACCAAAGGAAAAACTCGGCGGCGAAAACGACAGTGAGAGAGAGCAAGTGGTAAATGAGAGAGAGAGCAATCGAATAATGTGAGAGAGAAAGATATCATTGGTTATGTCATTTAGAGAGAGAATGAAGACTTTAAAGCCAAATGTGAGGTCTCATGTGACTCACCACCGCCCAAACCCACTAATGAGAAATGAAAGAAAATATGATATGGAGGTTAATAGTGACATTGTGAGTACATGTCATCAATTAGAAATGTTATATAATTAATAAGTCATCTTTTTCTAAACTTGGCTTAAACTGAAATCACCTAATAGGTTGAACTTGTGTGTGCAATTGGTTATATATGTCTTATACCTAGATGAAGCATGAATTTCACCTGCATGCTTGATTCTGTTATGTTTCATTATATGTTGTGAGTGGTTAAGAAAACCCCATACATGGATTCGAAATCTATGGTAGAGCAAGGGGTGGGTTGGTTTGTTTGACCCTAAGTATGATCTCTTATGTGACTAAGATTGTTAATATTACATGATGTGATGCAAGTAGCAAAGAATGATATTATATATATTAGTTAATTGCAAGGATCTAGTGCATGTGTAAATATGCGCACAAAGTGTTTGTAGAAATGCCTAGTTAAGATATGAAACTTGAATGAAGTTGGTTTTTGTGACAACCCGTAAGTTTCCTAAGTCAAACTACGTAATTAAACTGCTTACACTATCTGTATCTGTGCATTTATCTGTCTTTATATATCGTAGAAAATGTAAAATGCAAACTATTTGTTAGTCTTGACGTAACCCCGCGATAATCTAGTAACCATACGTTATTAACAATGAAATGATACTTATTATTATTGGAACTTTAATAACTAGAAATAAAATAATATAAAAACAATATTTTAATATTTACCCGTCGCCTTTGTAGTATTTTATAAAATACGTACAAACCTGGAATCATTCGGACGTTAAAATATTTTATAACAACGTCGTTTATTTAATTAGTTATCGATTTCGTCCAATATCTAAACGTTTTAACGTTTAACATTTATAACGTATGATCTCAATGTTTTTATTATGAAACGTTCAATGAAACGCTTGTAATCGCCGATCACCATTCGTAATATTTATTACCCGAGACTTGTATTCGTTTAATCCTTGTATCCGATCCGACCCACCCCAATTGCATGACCCGCCATGCATGCACGTCGACCACCCCATGCAAACCACCCAACCCATCGCCACCCTCGAGCCCATTGACCCGGTCCCTCCCCATGGCTCGAACCCAACACCCGATCACCCTCCCCCCACCGGTTTTTATAAACCACCTCAAAACCAAGGGCGGAACTAGAAAAGTTTTTTAGGAGGTCCACAATTTTATTACGGAGTCACTATTTTTAGATATTTCAGTTTCATATAAACATACATAAAGAAATTTGGTCGATGACTTACTAAATAGTTTTAAATGCAGGCGCGCATCGTGGCACGACACTATGGGTAAAGAAAAATAACTAATTAAATAAACTCTATATGATTTGATAAAAAAAAATATATACCGTAATATTGACAACGATATAATAGCAAAAGTGTAGGATCGGTGTTAATTAGTGTTTAACTTAACAAGAAACCCTCTACTTGTAAATATAACCCTGTGGAATTAAAGTTATACTCGGCACTATTTGCATTTACTCAAGTTTACACTATTACAAGTTGATCGAGAACTGTGTGTAAAACTGAAAGCTAACTACGCTATATATAGTGCTGATGAGATCAATGACAGCCATTGATCTCAAACGATTTAATCTAAACCGTTAAACAAAAGTCAAATACAAACTACCAAAAGAATAGATTTGGAAGCAACCGAGAAGCTTTTGCAGGATTAGACGACTGAAAAGACTTCTCAGGAAAAGTCCGGATGAACTCATTATCTGGTGGATAATCGAGTTCACCCGGAATATTCGCTATAAGACAAAATGGCTTCTTCCGGTTGAACTGCCGGTTCCGCTTGAACTTGAGACTTCCGCTCGAACTTCAACTTCAGCCGGAACTGCCCAAAATTGGCTTTCAGCCGGCGATCTTCAAAGTGATATTCCTATAATCTCCTCCTAAGCTGATGCTGTCAAATTTATTTTCCATCTCGAAGTTATTTCCAAAAATTGACTTGTACCCAAAAGAGTCTTCTCCTTGACCTACTTGTCCAAGGACTTAATGCTGGCATCCAAATTTTGAGAGAGTTCTTTTGTGTTAGTTTTGGTGACCTTCACATATTTGAATGATTCCCAATATCTTTCACTCCATTCTGTCTGAACTGAGATGGATTCATGGGCAGAGAAGGTGTCATCGGCTTTGTGCACATAAAACAACTTCTCATCTTCTTCCCAAATAATGAATTTTATATCACTAACAGACTCTTCTTCTTCTTCATCTGGATCATCATCTTCCAAATTGCTTATGTAGAGCATTCCACATTCAAGCACTGAAGGTTCAATGCAAATCCTTAACAGGTGCTCAGCTCTTGTTGGACTTAGAATTTCTCTAAGCTTCAGAATGATGTCAGTCCTTTGGAGTAAAGTAAGAAGTGTAGTGGCCTTGTGAGCATTCACCAGTTTGGTTGTGCCATCAGCTAGGTTGAAGGTAAAGTCAAAGTTGTCTTCATTTACTGTCCACCCAAGAATTTTGTTCTTTCTGGGTGGGCCTCTTCTTCTTTGGCTTTGATCCTTCTTCTTCTTAGCATGCATTATTTTCGTCTTTTTCATCCTTCTCTCTTCATCAGAGTCACCCTCTGATTCTTGTACAGCAGGTGCTTTACCTTTTGATGTAGAAGATGAAGGTCCTGGTTGGACATCAGTTGGTGGGGTAGGAACAATGGTGGTTGAGGGTTCCCTTGTGGTAAGAGGTGGCAAGGATGTTTGAGGTGGTGGTCTACTGGCTTCAGGTGCAGGGCTAGTAGGAGGAGTTGGTGGGAAGATATCTGAAAATTCTATGGTAGGGGCATATTTCTTCTTGAAGGGGATGATTGGCGTGAAATTATCGGTTCTGTATTTTAGGTTTGAGAGTTTGGTGGCAACTTTCTTGGTTATTGAGGGTGGCTTGTAAGGTATGATGGAAAGTGACTGAAATGCGGATGGAATGGCTGTAGGTGTAGGGTTTGGGTTATAGATGAAGGAAGGTGGAGGTAGGATATCTGCATCATCAGCAAATTCTGGTTTAACATTTATGTTAGTTGCCATACCTGAAGTGAATTCTGAAGGTGGAGGCAACACCAGCTTTGGATTTACAGTAACTTCATCTCCTCTGAGCTCTTGAAAAATTGAGTCAATTATATTGCACAACTCCCTAACCTTCATCTGATTGACTTCATCCTCTGATTTCCAAATTTCTGATAATTAGGACCCTTTTGACCTTTTTCAGCAGTAAATAATTCTCATCATTCTTCACCAACTTGGTTGGCATTTTGTAGGTAATGGAAATTAGTCGTTGCCTTTCTGCTTCAGTCATTGCATCCGGGTTGTACTCCCTTAATCTCCAGTCAATTGACCTTTTCTTTGCTTCTTTAAGCAAACTTTCAACTACCCAGTTTTGAGAGAACAACTCCAACTCTTCTTGAAGTTCTTTCGCTAACCTTTCATCTTCAGCAGCCATTCTGGCATCTTCCACCATTTTGTTCACAGCTTCTGATTCAGGAGTTTGAACAACCTGCTGAATAGTTCTGAAATTTGTAGGTTAAACTAGCTCTTCAGCTTGAATGTGCTCATCAGCTTGAACTTGCTCAGTGCTCCTCATAGCTATTAATGTTTCAGCTATATCCTCAGCTTCATCACTTGGTTGGTCTTCCGGTTGAACCACAGGAAATTGATCGGTTCCAAATATTAACTAGTTAGGGCCAAATACTAGATCAGGAGCATTCTCATCGATCATTATAACTTCAACCTGGGTTTCCGGTTGAACTTCCGGTTGAACTATTTCTTCAGCTTCATGTAGACCTTCAGTCACCACCTGAGGTTGGGTGACTTCAGGTTCTTTATCAGTTAGTTTAAGTACCTCTGTTCCTTCACCTTCTCCTAACATGTTCTCATCACCTCCTTCAGTCATAGTTCCCACTGCTACACTTTCAGTGTTGTCTTCAATATTTTCAACAGTTGCTTTACTGGTGGAAGCAATGTTCTTCTCCGCTTGATCACTGGCTCTTTCAGCCGGAAAAATGACATCCTTCAGTAGCCTAGTGATCATGTTTATATGCTTAGGTAGAGCACCAGCAATCAACATTGAAGACTGAACCAGTTCAGTGAGATTGGGGTCTTCAAATGGTGAGATAGCTATGAGTTGGCTACTCTTTACATTCACCCAACTCTCTTCGACTGAAAAAGGTTGAACACCAATTTCCTGCAAGCTGTGGCTCTAACTTTAGCCGGAATTCTTTTTGTCTCTTCAATTTCGATAATGGCAGGTGTTGAAGTCATCTTCTCCCCCAATTTGACAGTATCAACTTCATCTTCATTTCTGATTGGGTTTGAAGGACCTGGTATAGCTTGAACAGGAACAGCTTTGACCAAAGAAGCAACAGTAGCATTTAATGAATCAACGTGTGTTTGGAGTGATAGGTACAAATTCGTCAATTCTGGTAGCGTATAGCTGTCCTCAACTGGCTTTTTACCAGTATCCCTAGACGAAACCAAGTTATGAATCCTAGATTGAACAACCCTCGTACCCATGGCCTCTTGGCACCTGAGATTCTCTTCAACTGTCTCAGCAACCCTTGGTTCCAATGAAGGACCCATGGGTGCTGATTCAGAGAAGATTGCCACAGATTGGGTCTTATTGATGTTCCTGCTAGCACCAAGATCCAGTGGGGACACTTAGCTAGCAGCAGCCCTTTCTGTATGAATCTCTTCATCACTCCGGAGATTCACCTCCGGTGAAGAGTGGGGGCTCAGTGTAGCATGGTCTTGATCCATAAGTATATATGTTCTCATGTAATGAGGTTGGTGAGTTAATAACACCATCATTTGGATCAAGAGTGGGTACACTGTCACTCATGGGTAATAGGGGATGTAGGGGTGAGAACCTTTCGGATGGGGATAGTACATCCGTGTCTAATGACTCCCCCTCAAAAGAAGGTTCGTCCCTAAGAGATAATCCCAAACTAGTGAGCTTCCGCTTGGGCTTTTTGCCTTTAGCGGGGCTTGAAGCTTCACGTTGGTTGGTGGTATTAGGTGGAGGAGACCTAATGACCACTTTTCTCTATCTTTTGAAAATGACATTAGGGGATTCAGATGAGGAAGTGGCAGTGGTGGTTGTTTTGGCTGTGGATTTCCTCTTTTTAGAATGATAAGTTTTTATAGTAGAGGAAGTGGGGACAGATGTGGGATCAGGAACCATTGTGTTTATAGTCCTGTCATCTTGAGCAGGTTGCTCATGTGCAGCAACAGTTTCCGTTTGAACCTCAGCCTGAGCAGGTTCATCAGGAAACTGCCTTGGAAGTGGCAGGGGATGGTCAGTATCCCTTCCAAAAAAAAATTGTCTTGTTTAAGGCCAAATTGGAAAAAGTTTTCTCATTTAGGAGTTTTGGATGTAAAATTGAACCTCCTAAAATAATTTGAGGGTATTCCTCCCTGAGAATGCAAGTTAAAAATCTTGGATAGACATAAACATATTCTGATGTGGTGTTTGCCTTTAGGCCTTTACAAATCAGTTTAGAGAAACTGAAGTTTTGACCTTTGACTACTACATAAATGCCAAGGCTTGTTCAGCGGCAAGTTCATCAAACCCTCCTTTCTTAGGAGTTAAGCAAATCAGAAGTGTGTGGGCCAGGAACCTCCAATTGTATGGGTGTTGTCCCTTCTTTATTGTCTTGCTTTCCAATGAATCTCCATACCCAATGTCTCTGAACAGTGGCAGGTATACTTTGGAGTCTACAAACACGTAACCGTATTCATCCCTTAACTTTAACACTTTCCTAATTTTTGCCTCATTTATTTCCACATCAGTACCCTGAACAGTTGACACTATCGCTTCACCACCATTTTCGCCTTCTACAACCCTAGCGTGAGACCAGAATTCTTCCATGATTTCTTTAAAGATCACCGCTTCAAATGTCAGCGGGTGCTTCAAGATATGCCACCAAATTGTGTTCCACAGGGAACTTCGAATCGGTGACCGGCTTCTTGCCACTTTTGCTCGCTTTGGGAGCCATTGTTGATGTGAGTTTCAGGAGAGAAATTTGCATTTTCTGGAAGTTATGGAGAGGTTTGAGAGAAAAAATTGGTAGTGGGGTTTGTTAGAAATGGCGAAATAACGGTAATTTAGGGCTTTTTACCTTTTATGTCGGTGACGTGGAGGAGAGAGGTTTTAACGCAACCGTTCAATAAATGATGTGACGTGTGCTTTTTGGGTTATACGGTACAACACGTTAAAGTATGTTATTATCCAAAAGGATATTTACTGAAACCTCGGATATTTAATGGTTAAAAACTTAATGGATAATTTATTGTATATCCGCTTAAAAAGGTGTGCCTTCCAGGTAATTTAATGAAAAGTGAAAGTTGACTTGTTGACCCGGAAGTTCAAGCGGAACCCATTTTCTCCTTTATTTTAAAAACCAAATTTCTTTCGTTTGAACTTCAAGCGGAAGATTTTTCCGCTTGGAAGAATTGTTTTCAAAAATATTTTCCACGTAGGATACAAAGCATTTTTCCGGTTGAAGTTCACCCGGAGATTTTCAAAAGTTCTTTTATCACAGGTTGAACAGAAACTTGGACCGGAAAACCAAAACACATGATTTTTGAAAATTTGTGTTAATTTTTCATAGTTTATTAGCAGTTACTGACTATGAACTGAAATGGTTTCTAATTAACACAAGAGACTTTCTTTTTTTTTCTTTTTCTTTTTGTATTAAGAGACGGATTCTTAGACACAAATTTGTTTCCTTTTATTGAGTTTGTGAAAAGCTTTGAGTTAATCAAAGTTCATCATCCCAATGCTGTGATGAGTTAGAAGAATCTTGCCTCATCGAATGCTTTGGTAAACAGGTCAGCCAATTGGTGATCAGTGTGAACTTTGAACAGTTTAATCAGATTCTTTTCTGCACAATCTTTAATAAAATGATACCTTATATCAATGTGTTTTGTTTTGGAGTGCTTGATTGGATTGTTGACGATGGAGATGGCACTGTTGTTGTCTGCCAAGATTGGAGTTTCCATGAAGGTGATTCCATAATCAAGCATCTGATTTTGGATCCAAAGAAGTTGACTGCAGAAACTTAAGGCAGCAATGTATTCAGCCTCAGCAGTTGATGTAGAAACACAAGTTTGCTTCTTGCACTGCCAGGAAACAAGTCTTTCACCCAAAAATTGACATCCGCCTCATGTTGATTTCTTGTCTATGTCACAAAATCCATAGTCACTATCGGTGAATGCCTTAAAAGAGAAGTCAGAATTTTTGGGATACCATAAACCTAGTTTTGGTTGACCCTTCAAGTACTTGAAAATTCTCTTGACAGCTAGCATGTGGGACTCCTTTGGTTATGACCGATATCTTGCACATAAGCAAACACTGAACATGATGTCAGGTCTACTTGCAGTGAGATACATAAGTGATCCTATCATTGCTCTGTACATGTGTACATCCACTGGCTTGCCACTTAAGTCATTGGTTAACTTGTGGGAAGTGGAGATAGGAGTTTTAGCACTTGAACATGTCAGCATATCAAATCTCTTCAGCATATCTTGGATATACTTTGACTGGTTCAGAAAGATCTCAGCAGCAGTTTGCTTCACTTTTAGTCCTAAGAAGAAGGTTAATTCTCCCATGGAGCTCATTTCAAATTTCGACTGCATCAAAGCTTCAAATTCCTTGCACAACAAAGTATTAGATGAACCAAAAATAATATCATCTACATAAATTTGTACCATCAACATGTCTTTACCAAAATTTTTGACAGAAAGTGTTTTATCAATAGCTCCTCTCCTGTAGCCATTCTTTAGAAGATAGTTTGAAAGAGTTTCATACCAGGTTCTAGGTGCTTGTTTGAGGCTATACAGGGCTTTGATTAGCTTGCATACCCCTGTTTGGATGATGAGGGTCCTCAAAGCCAGGAGGTTGTTTGACATACACTTCTTGTTCCAGTAGGCCATACGAGAAGGCACTTTTAATATCCATTTAATATACTTGGAAGTCTTTGAAGGCAGCATAGGCTAGAAAAAATTTGATTGCTTCCAATCTAGCCACTAGTGCAAACACTTCATCATAATCAATGCCTTCTTCCTGTACATAGCCTTGCACCACCAGTCTTGCTTTGTTCTTAATGACAATGCCCCTGTCATCCTTTTTGTTTCTGAACACCCACTTGGTACCAATTGGTTCCGCTTCAGCAAGCAGGTCTACCAATTCCCAAAGTTTCTGCTAGTTAATTTGAAATAACTCTTCTTGCATTGCCTCTACCCAGCTATTATCTTCCAAGGCATCAGGTACCTTCTTGGGTACTTCTTGAGACAGAAATGCAGCATGCAAACAAATATTTGCATCAGAAGATTTACTTCTTGTTAACACAGGTGCTGACATATCTCCAATAACATTATCCAATGGATTATTCTTGTTGATTCTTCTGTCTAGAAGCATAGGGAACTCATGGCTTCTTCCATTTGATGGTATGTTGAGCCTAGGAAGTATGTGTACAGGCTCAACATTACCGAAGTGTGACACATGATCTGAAACTTCAACTGCTTCATGTGAACTGGTTTCTGAATTGTGGGTCAGATGCTCAAAACTAAGCTCATTAGATGCAGCATCATTTGAATTTTCAGGTTTACTTGACCAAGAATCAGTGTTCTCCACAGTTTCTGAAATTGAGTTTTCCGGTTGAACTTGAACCAGAGAAGTGAGTTCCGCTTGGACTTCAACCGGAAATGCTTCAGTGTCGATTTGAATTATTTCAGCTTGTTTTCTTCCATTTCCGGGAAAGATAGGTTTGATACTCATTGAAGAGAAGAAGATTGGATTCTTTGTGGTTCCATCATAGTTACTCTTCTAATGTTCATCAGCTGACCTGTAAAGATTATGTTCCTGCACTAGAGAACTCACAGGCTTCGCAACAGTTATGTTGAAAGCAGTGGTTAGTGCATCAATATCGAATAGCCAGGTGGGCTCAGACTCAAAATTGTTGGGAGATTTTTCATTAAAAGACACGTTTATAGTTTCTTCAACATATTAGTTCTCTTGTTGTATACTATGTATGCCTTAGACATGATAGAATATCCAACAAAATATCCTTCATCTGCCTTTTCTGCAAATTTAGGCAATAACTCATTGGTTCTCAATATTGTAACAGGACAACCAAATGGCTTAAAGAAATAAATGTTTGGCTTTCTTTATCTCCAAAGCTCATATGGTGTCTTGTTCTTGCCTTTGACAATCAAAATCCTGTTTTGGACATAACAGGCAGTGTTCACTGCTTCTGCCCAAAATATCACAGGGAGTTTAGAGTCTACTAACATTGACCTAGCAGCTTCAATCAGTGTCCTATTTCTCCTTTCAGCAACACCATTTTGTTGTGGAGTTCTAGGAGCACTGAATTGTCTAACAATTCCCTTTTCTTCACAAAATGAATTTAGAACATGATATTTAAATTCAGTGCCATTGTCACATTTGATTGTTTTCACTTTGAAATTGGATTGATTTTCTAAATTTATCACAAGAGTTTTTAACAATTTAGCAACTTCATCTTTTGTTTTAAGAAAGAAAACCCATGTGTATCTAGAGAAATCATCAATAATGACAAAACAAAATGACCTTTTTCCCAAACTCATTACTCTAGTTAGACCAAAAAGATCATGTGCAACAGCTCTAGAGGTTGTGAAATAGAAGATTCAACTTTTGGCTTGAAGGAGCTTGCTTGAAACCCTACATCAATACCAATTCAGAAGCAACCTGGAACGAACCTGAAGACAGAAAGAAACAACCAGCAGAGAAAAAAACAAGAGGAAATAATAATAATAAATAGAAATAATTAAAGAAAAACAAATTACCAGGTTGCCTCCTGGAAAGCGCTAAGTTTATTTACGAGTCTTCGGCCGGACTCGGCCGCAAACCTCAATCAGGCGGCTTTTCTTTAATTTGTTTTCCGCTCGTTCGAATATATTTTATGCGTTTACTATTGGCTGTTGAGAACCGAATGGTAACACTGAAAAAGATTTTGAAAGTTTGAAACGAGTCAGGCCACCAGAACTTAAACTTACCTGGACCAAACCTGATATAAATCATGTAGTGAAGGAGGCGATCTTCCAGAAAATATAGTGTAATCTTGTGATGCTTGATGGACCATTTTAGCACCTTCAAAATCATGTGGTCCGTAGAACTTTGTTTCCTCTTCCATGGTGTCTCCATATTTGGTGGCGATCCACTATCATTCTTTCCCATGGGTGGGATATCTGTGATGTCTGGAGGTAGGTCACATGGTGCCTCGATATGTGATTCTTCAATAAAATCTTCCTTTGCTAATTCAATTCCACTTTCGAGTGGTTTCTCCTTATTATCCATGGTCAGCTCCCCGTATAGCATGGCCTCCAACTCCTTCAAATCACCATCTGGGTCGAACGTACCCATATTCTCAACCACTGGTGGCACGGTCAGCCACTCATCTCCAAAATATGTCAGACTCTGCGCCTCTAATGAGTCATATGAGTCTATATCCTCCAAAACGTGAGATGCCTGCAACTTAGCTATCTTCTGCTCCTCTTCTGTTTGCGAATCATGTATCATATCATCCTCACAGGACAAGTGTAAAGTATCTGAAGGATCTAAAGAATCATGTATAAAACTGGATGCAAACCAATGTGTATCATCATCATAATCATAAGATCTAGGAGCAACGTACTTACCTAAATATGGCTCATTGTGACTGATCTCGAGCTGGAATAGAGGTGGGATATGTGCTGTATTTTGTGAACTTGGAAATTGCACCTCGTCCGTTAAAGTCTCCTTCGGCTCTAGGTATGGCTCATAGTTATCATCAAATGTGAAGGCTTGCATTTCATTCTCGTTTTCCTCCTCAGTGAGTCCGACATGTTGTCTGATCACTCATATGTGCTCGTTTATGCGACTAGTTATTGCATCAATATCGACGGTTCTCTCATTAATCGCCCTCTCATTATTCTCGATTGCTCGCGCCAATATTTCCTTTAATTCCCTCATGCTATTATCCTTTCTCGGGGCCTGATTGCTAACTCCATGGTCGTGTGCAGGCGACGGTGAATAATTATAGTAAATTGTGGGAGATCCCGATGAATAATTGCAAAATCATGCATGATGGGGCTCCCCACATATATCACACCGCACCCGATAACTCTCATAATGTTTCTCGAAGTACCACTCCATAGTATTCACTGCAAAGAAAACTTAAGCAAAGGATCACGGGCACCAGATATGAATTGTAACCGTAAATAAAACTAAAAGAAAAATATAGACAAATAGCAAAATAAAATAAACAAATAAGATAAAAAAATGTAAATAAAAAAAACAACTCAAAAATAAAGTCTTAAAAGGTATCTAACCAAGAGACCAAACTATACACTAGGGCAGTGTACCCGATGTATGAAATATAGTGTTGGCAAGAGACCGGATGTGAATCCAAGGGCGCTCTATCAGACTCCTGATAGTAGACTTTTATTGATATTTAGCCGATGAAAATAAATGATTTAATTAATATCTAAAAGTAGAATAAAAACAAATAAACTATTAACTACGACAACAACTATAATATGACGGGAAAACAGATGGAGAAAAGTATCACCTAGGTTTCCAATTGTGACACCCGGCAAATTCAGGTGATTTTCTAGACGAACACGAACAATTATTTATATCAAACACGCATGCATTCATACATCTAATAGGAATTTTAGATGGGTCATCAAGTCCACGAACAATCACACACGAGTTGAGTCGGTCCTAGTCGTTGGTGACTAAATTATTAAAATGCTATCGAATGAACACAATGTGCATAACTTATAACTCCATGATTTTATGTGTTCATGTGTGCTATTTGATGTATATGATTATGATTTCATGTGGAACTATGTGTTACTAAACCTGCATGAACACAGTATTTGCGTATATGTCAAACTTAGAATAACCCGTGTAGAGTAAAGGGACTTAAACGGGTGACAAAAGGGACTTGAGGGGTGAACCGATGACTAAAGGGACTTGAGGGGTGCAAAAGGTAACATCCAATTCAACTTTTGAATTGGGATATACCTCTGATCACATTCGTACCCCATCCCCACGTTTGCAAAAGAACTTCCTCTTTTCTCTCTATTCTCGAACGGTAAATCCCATATATATCTCTCTTCTCCCATTCTTGCGGATTTGCAACCCCCTGGCCCTCCCCCTCTTCTCCGATCATCAAGCTTGCTAAACCTGCTGTACTACCGGGGCTTAAAGATCAGAAGCTACTCTCCGCTGCGACCCGAACTAAAGACCTCGAGGAGTACCAACATCAACCGTAGGTAAGCTTTCCCGGCACCGAGTTTGTTCGTTATCACCTCTTTTCTTTTCTCTGATCCGAGACATTAGTTCATGTATTATTTGGGGACAATCCGTGAATCCTGTTCTGTTGTTATATGACCTGTGTGTTTTCTTTTATGTTCGAAATCTGCCGTGTAGTGATCGATAGGAGTCGAAACCGTAACCTAAACATCATATACATCCTTCAGTGACATAACAGTGGGTTGATCGAGTATTTTATGCAGCGTAAATCTGTGTATGCGTAGGTTTAGAGTTTTATAAAACCTGCAACTTCTCGACATATATATATATATATATATATATATATATATATGGGTTTGTCTGTGGGGCCAACCGATTAGGTTAATATGGGGAAAGTGCTCTCTGGTTTGCGAGTGTTTAAAAATATAAGAGGCAGGGATAGTGCAACAAAACTGAAACTGGCTTAGTGGTTGAGACTATGTGTCGCTACTGGGTGGCCCCAAGTTCGAAGCCTGCATACTGCAAACTCTATTCTTTTTTTTAGTTCTGTTTCATTAGTAGTAATATGACACCAGAAGTTAAGGGTTAAATATCTTTCAATCTGTTTTGATTAACAAAGTGTGGGCTGGTCGGATTGGTAATTAGTTTGTGTTGGGACTGTTGCGCCGCGAGTTCAAACCTCACGCCCAACATTCTTTTTTTTCCTTTTTGGTTTCTAGCTTATTGTAATCCTTACAATCCTCCCAGGTTTATTTATAATGCATGTGTTACGGTTTTAGTGATAGTTAGGTTGTATATTTCCATGAAAAGTATTACCCTTGATGCAAAGCATGACACGCAAATTATATAACTACCCTTTTAGATATATTATTTGCTTACTTATTTTACTTAGTGATTTAATGGTACCATAACACATCTTGCATGTTAAAAGATTATGTGATTGTGTGATCTTAGGAGTTTTGATTGTCCGGCCGTATCGTAAATGATTCTTTATGCGGTTAACATGTATAAATGATAAATCCTAGCATGAAACATATTCGGTATAACTGAATTTAATTAATATGCGTACTTAGTCAGCATAGTTGTTGAGACATAAAAACCTTATGCGCTTCCGGTCAATCGTTTTGCAATCAATTTAGGATGCATGCTAGAAATATATAAAGTGTGCTTACTTGTTGCTTGCTATTTATGAGAAACACGCTATATGGAAACTTTTGTAAAATAGAAACTTTTCGGAATTTGGAAAAGATTAACCGAACAAACGAACCCAATTATTAACGAGTCACCAACGTGTCGTCAGGGTCGATTGAGTCAGTCTCATTGTTCATTCACTGTAGTCTTACACGTTCACAAACATATAGGTGATTCGTAGGAATTCATCAACAGTTTTATTTGAACTTTCTTGCCGAGCTCCCAAAGGTGAGTTCTCGAACATTTTCTCTGAGTATTTAATTTAGAGAAAAGAGCATGCTACAAACAGTACTGGTAATATAATTGTATAGCTGATCACGTATGTGCGAACATATAACACGAATTACAAGTCCTTACATTTTGAACCGTTAGTTTATGAGAAAGCGAGGTAATCTTTGGTAGTACTACTGGGTTTGACAAACCCCGCCCGCGTTAGTAGCTCTAACTCGACTGGATGTCGAACGGGTGTAAAATTAGCCTAGACAGTATCATCATCGTCCGTGTTAGGCGATGGTGGAAGGCATTACAAACACAAACAGTCACGCTTCGGTTGCGAACCACATAGTGATAGCATTATTGGCCTTGCTAGCTACGATTACTATTATGATTACCATGACACGAACATTTTACAAACATCTTGACAAACATTTATTTTTTTCTTGCATTGACATTATGAACTCACCAGCCTTGCGCTGACCCACATAGTATGTCTTTCGCAGGTCTTTGAGGTACGAGCACGCTAGGACGCATATTGCATGAAAGTTGAACATTTTGATTTGCATTCCACTTTTACGTTTGAGTTTATTTTTGTGTTTGGTTTGAGGGCGCGTGTTTTGCGCAACACTTTCATTTACCTTTACGCTTCCGCATTTCTTAAATTGTTTTGGTGTGTTTGCATGGTTTGGTATGACTAATGACTCGGATCCTGGTTTGTCACACGCCTCACGGTATAAACCCCGCAGGTGGATTTTTGAGGGTGTGACACGAATCCTCTTGACTTATCTTGACTATTTAAACTGACTATGTTTATGATAATTGTTTCTTAAATAGACTAATCCCTCGGTCAGGATGCAACTTAGTCGAATAGAATTCTAAGGCCCTCGAGCAATGGTCTGACTACCCTAGAACACTACTACTATGAAGTACCAACAGCTGTGTGAAGTGCTAGAACCAATTAACTACCTTTCTGAGGCTTGCTAATCCCACAATCAAAGAAAAACTAACGCTATAGACACACGCTAATCACCTAAGATTATGAAGAACACTTTATTTAAATATTGCTTATAACTTAGAACCCCCAAAATACAACTAAGAAGATGTACCTAGCTCTTGCATAGTATACGGTCAACTCACTAGTAAATAGGAAAGATCCTAATAGAGACTTGATCCCTTTTATTCAGATTCAACTCTAAAGTAGCACATCTACTCAATGAAAAATATTTATAAATTCATCAATCACCCGGTCAGGTCTCATGCCCAGATTATATATCAATGATAAATAACCTAAGGATAACTATATCAACCAGGGGGGGGGGGTAGATCTACATGCCAAGATCAATAATAGCCACATGAATTATAGATAAAATTAATACGAGTAGACACACACAACACATCATAAGAGATAGAAATAAAGTTATACTAAAATCACACAATAGTAAAAAAGAGTCAAAACAAATCAAGATTCATCTAACCTTAAGTGATAGAGACAATTAACTAGTCGTAGTTATCATAACGTTAAATAAACAAATCAAACAACTTAAATATTTTACTATCATAATTCGTCCCCAAGTTGCTTCCGTTCGTTTGTCTCTTTTTTCCCTTCTTTCATTAGTCTCCTGCCGTCCGTAGGGTCCTTAGAAGTCGAATTCTCCAATTTAAGTTGCCGTTTGAATTAAATGTCATATTCCCCTTTTTATTATGACCTAAATTATTTTTTTCTACAACATCAAAAACTCACGTGACCTCAACCCAACACAATTCATCTTGTTTGTGATCTGCTTCACTCAAAGTAAGCCCGCATGTCGGCATAAATTCGCAGCCCAACACATTTAATTTAAGCACCTTAACTTCCATCACGTGAGAATGAGATCATCCAAAATCTTCTTCCTTATTCATTTTCTTCATCTATTAATATTTCCTTATTAATCACCAAATGACGGTAAGAAATAATCATGTAACAGCCTTCAATTTAGCTTTGTTTCTATTCGTGGTATCTTAAAACACCTGAAATTTAAATATGAGCTAATAAGGAATAATATTTAATAAAAATTATCTCAAATAATATTTAAAGTGTAAAAATTATTGTGTAAAGATGTACAAATTAAGGTACGTCAGCACCGTTGTGTACAGAGGACCGAATCAGGTAACATGAGCTTTAGTTCTTGGAAACGATCAATATAGGCTTGGTTTTCTCCACTTTCTTGTTCTAGATCATGAAATTCATCTTTCAAATTCTTCATCTCACTACGCGGGCAATATTCTTCCTTCATGATATCCTTGAGTTGATTCCAAGGCAAAGCTAGAGCGATATCAGAACCACGAAGTCGTTTCTCGCCATTCCATCAGGTAAGTGTTTTTTTTGTTAGAGAACTGGTAGCATGACGGACTTTTAAATTCTCGGGACAATCGCTATTAGTGAAGGTATTCTCCATACCCTCGAACCACTGGAGATACCCTCGAACCACTGGAGTAGACCGATAGGCCCTTCTAATCAAGTAAAATTGCGAGGGTTACATAAGTTGAAGTGTTTAAAGGAGCAAGTGGTGGCAACACCATGATGGGTAGGATTAGCGGTTAGGTTTTGTTGAAGTTGTTGCACCATGTTTGGGATGACCTTTGCCATTTGTTTGGAAATCAGCGAGGCTATCTTGCGGTTTGAGTTGTTCTTGCGTTGTCTGTTAAAGTGAATCAACATTCTAAAGAGAAGGAATATCCGTGAGACAATAGATAAGGCATGGTTAATAATTGATTTTGGATTATAAAGGTAAACATTTCACATATGAATTTCAGAAATCATGAGATTTTTAAATAAGGGATATAGAAGAAATGATGTTGTTTTAGTAAAACATAATGAAATGGCCTTCGTTTCTCGATTGAGAAATTATAACCATGACTAATAAGAGTTAATTGAGTCCGTAGCAGTAATTGACATACTTTGGCCTAATAGGTTCTAACACTCTCACCAAAGATCTATAGGTAGGCATCTAGGTCCACACGACTGATCAGGATTTATACGCAATGCCTGCCTAGATAGACCTCCGGCTACCGGTGCTTTCCCCCTTCCAGTTACTATATGTCTACTACCAAGAACCCTACTCCGACGGAATTTCTAAAATCATAATTTTCAGAATCCTAAAATGGCACGTAAGACACCGTTACTAAGGATAGAGTACAGGAAGCCAGAAGAGATTAGAGTATATGTGTGTGTCAAGTGTTAAGGTAGAGGTAAGATCTAAGAGAGGCAAGTTTAAGTAGCATCTAAAGACATAATATAATCATAGGCATGCAGACATGAGTTAATCATGTAGGACACCTAAGGCATATAGTCTAAGTTATCCAGTTCTAATAACCTAAATCCCTATAGCCAAGGCTCTGATACCAATCTTTCACACCCCAACCAACGACGAATATGTCGGGGCGCAATGATTGTCTAGATTTTCATGACAACTAAGTTGTAATACTTAAACATGTCATTTTTCATTAATCAATCAAAGATATTGTACAAGAAAGTTAAACATGCAAAACACATATTAAAACTATATTAAAGTCTTTAATCTAGGTCCAGCAATCCTAGCGTGATTACAATATAGCCCAAGCATTTATCGCAACAGGGTGTATAAAGTCAAGTGTCAACTACAAAAGTAGTTGGTGAGTAAACACAAGTTTATAAAATATATTTTTTAACACATGTGATATATGTGATAAGAGATACATTTAGATATACCATCAGTCAGTTAATGAACAAGTAAACATATCAAACCTTCAATCACCTAAGACTTCACATCATAATTTCCACATATAGAGGTAGAATGGTCATCCAAGGAGGTAGACTAGCACATAGAGATTTCCATACTCAATTCCACATATAATTCATCCAATCAACATATAATCGCATAACGTTTAGAGAAATGATTTTGAATAGAGATACATGTTACACCCCAAAAAGGTTAAAGATATGGAGCTATGATTTCTCACAAGTTGGATTTCATTTGAATGAATCACCATTAGAAATGATAATACGAATTGAATATTGAGTCATATCTCATTTTAAAATAATTTAGTGAATACTCACCTGATAAGTAGATCGGATACGAGGGATAGAACCAATTTGCGAGAGATAATAACCTGGAGATTATCCTAATGAAACGAACATGCTAAATAAATATAGGAACTTACGATGACTATAGTTATGAGGAATTTAAGGAGTTTATGTTCTATTTGTTCAAAAAGACCATTTTACCCTTTTATCGGTAAATTGTATTTTATTAACTTTTGGACCCATAAATATTTATATATATAAACATGATCTAAGACAAAAAAAAGTCCTAATACCTCCCGGTTTGTTTAATATTAAATAATCATATTAAACCCTAATTTGCAGTATTTATCATTTAAATATCATAACATTTCATAAAATTGTATAAACTTAGGGTTTTATTTATTATAATATATTATATTATAATATTCTTTACAATATCAAGCCTTAATTCAACACCGTTTACTCAATTTTGGCATAACAACATTATGGAAACCCTAACTTTAACCGATTTTCAGATAAAATACCAAACCTGCCCAATACTTTAAATTAATTTAGGGCTTTCTTAAAAAACATTATTCTAGGATTACCTACAAAAATTCAGACCTTAATTCCGACCCGATCACTCGATTTTAGCAAAACAAGCTCAAGAACCCTAATTCTTACATAATTTTAGAAACCATACTTAGAGATAATATTATCAAAAATTGAGATAGGTTATTGTAGATCATACCTAATAATGGTGTACTTTAGAAATTCAACTTCTGATTCCTTCCGGATTGGACGAATTTTGAAGAGGAAGTTACGGATGAGTTTTAGGGTTTTTAGAGAAGAAATCTATGCAATTGGTGAGTTGAAATGATGAATCAAGGCTGGTATTTATAGTGATATGGTCGAAATATGGTGCTAACACGACATCTGGACGGTTAATTCTTGATGAACAAGGGTGAAAACGTGGGCAATTCTTGGGCCTGCAAAAATTTATGGTCGATGAGGTGGTTGCAGACCGCGACATGCGTGAAGGCCCCCGAGGGGGGGGGGGGGTGCAAGATTTTTGTTTATTAAATTTTTTTTCTTTTTACT
>JBCNJP010000127.1:124000-225000 GCA_039602395.1 Deinandra increscens subsp. villosa
TCAAATGAAGAAAAAGTATCCTCACTTGTTCGAGCAAACGTCCACAGAAACTCAAGGTATGATTTAATTTTGGGGACCAAAATTCCTTTAACAGGAGGAGGATGTGGCGACCCTGAAACTTTTGCTTTCTTTCCCCAGCAACTACAGCAACGACGACAGCCGAGGCTGCGAATGCTACGACGCAAGAATAATTTTCGGGACGAAAATTGAATTTACAAGGGGATAATGTGATATCCGAGAATTCCAAGGTTAACTTCCGTTAGACAATTCCGTTAGTTACGTTATAAGTGTCAACTTAGTAACTAATGCTTAACTAGAACTAGGCCGAATACGTCCACGACCTTTGGTTGATCACCGAACCCGCCCATATGTGTTATGTGTTCATTTATTTATAGTTATTATGTGCAATGTGATTTAAATACATGATTTAGTATTATGAATAGCATGACAATTCATGAACCGTGCTTATCTTGCTTAAAAATGTAAACTGGTCACTTTTGGTTTCCAGCGAAACTACGGGCGAAACTATAGTGTCGCCCGGTAGCCAAACCATGGACTTACAGAGCCAGTTTCGCTTGGCCAGCGAAACTGCCAGCGAAACTAGCCCCTGTTATATAAGGACATAAAACCCTAGAAGCCCCATTTCTTGCACCTTTTCTCCAAAAACACCCACACTCTCCTGAAATCTCTGGACCAGCCCCAAGACACACCAAGATCAGCCATCACTCCTGTTGGTGAAGATCATCCATCGATCCTTGATCAAACCGTGAGTCCCATAAACCATTTCTATGTGTTTTCTATGTGTTTTCTATGTGTTTTACTTTAAAGCATGACCAAACCTTCATGAAATCGTGTATGCTTCTGAGATAATGTTTAGGGATGCTAGATCTGTTATAAAGTCTGCAACTTTACATTTGAAATCCATCCATAATGAAGATTTATGCCATTTTAGTCATTTTAGGTTTAAAATGTGTTTTTGGTGATTTGATGATGAAAACCCATGTTTAAGGTGTTAAAACTTGTTGTTTGATGTTGGTAAATGATTATGCATGCTAGATATTGAATTACATGAAATATGGAAACTGTTAGATTGATTTTTAGGCTGATTTGTGAGTTTTTCGCGACCAGCGACACTGTGTGTTCTCTGGGCGAAACTGTATAGCGAAATTATGTACATCTCCTTCAGGCGACACTATACAGCGAAACTGTAGTGTCGCCAGTGAACGAAACTACCGAGCGAAACAACCTTAGACCTTGTCCCTGAACGAAAGTTCAACCAGTTTCGGGCGAAACTAGTCTAGCGAAACTGTGCCAACAGTTTCGAGCGAAACTAGCCTAGCGAAACTGTGTCATCGGGTATTGCCTAGCGAAAGTGCTGCCCGTGCACACAGCGAAACTGCCTAGCGAATCTATACTAGCGAAACTGTGACCAGACCTAAACCCAAACTTTTGCAACTTAATTGAATGTTATGCTATGACTTACATGATTATGCTATGATGAAACATGCTATGATTTCTGTAATATATGAACCCTTGTTTATGATCAACCATCGGTGTCGTGTGTCGTTATGTCGTGTCGTAGTTCCAACGTGCTATGTTATGGGCCATAGTGACGATAAGTTAATGATTAGACACAAAACTAATACTTAAGACCTAAACGTGTTCATAGGTCTTCGTTAAGCAATAATTGGATTAATTAGCAAGTGTAGCTGAGCAACCTAAGGTGAGTTTCACAAACCCTTTAATTGTGAGCCCGTTTGGGTCACAACGCATGAACTTAACGAAAAACAACGCTGACATTTTGAGGTATTACCAAATGAGATACCTGTTATGGAAGTTGGAGTGTTTTATGGGGAGCACTTGCAACTGTCCATCCTTGGGGTTTCGAATGAAATCCGGAAACAACCATTTTGACACTTAAACTCTTTTTGGGATTTCAGGTGAAATCCAGAATAAACGTTTTAATATGACTAGTGTAGGTTAAAGTCTAAACCAAATGATATCACATGATTTCTAAGGATGCCTTAAAAACTTAAAAGTCCTCAATTTAGTACTGTTGATCTGAGAAGCGAGGGGATGTTGGGTAGATCTACTAAGGGTTTGACAAACCCTGCTCCGCGGTACACAAATGTGTAACCAACCGGTTGGAGGCCGAACGGAGTTCAATATCAGCCTATTTTAGTTGTGGGCCTCCCAAATGGGACACAACTGGAGGCACCAACCATCGGCAAATGCCGAACTCTGTTACGTCAGCTTTCAGCCCTAGTACGACTTCCTTAGTGCATGGAAACCGGATTAGCTACCCGCGATATCGGTTGACCGCTTTAACTTTTACTTAACTAGTGCATATTCGATAATTAAACACTTGGCAATGTTTGCAAAACTAATACTTATTATATGTTGATACACACGCTTATGAGACCGGGCCAATGCATGACATGCCCACCGTGAACTCACCAACCGTTAGGTTGACACTTGTGTGGTTTTCACTTTTGCAGATCGTTGAAGAGTATCCACTGGAGGTTGGCATGGCACGAGAAGATACTTACTTTTATTTTAAACTAAATTCGGGAATTTAACGACAATTTATGTTTTGTAATTAAAGCACGTGGTTAGTGCTGAGAGACTTATGTTTTTATTCCGCTGCGTATTTTAAACTGTTGTATTTATGAACTTTGGACTTAACTCTGATTCGTTTAGTATTTGTAACTAATGGTTGTGGTCCTGGTTTGCTCGCACCCCTTAACGGTATAAACTCCGTTAGTGGTTAATTTGGGGGTGTGACAAGTTGGATAGAGTTTGTTTTGGTGTAAACTATCTGTTGAGGCCTTGCATATTTCATTCGAACTCTGGTATGTTCTCCCTGGCCGTTCAAGTTTATTAAACATATAGCTATTTATTTCAGCGGCATCATCGTTTTGAGGTGTGAGAATTGCACGTTCATGTAAATAGTCCTCGTCCTCCTGCCAATTCTAAGAAATCTGTAAATGTTGTAGAGATGATTTTCTCAATCAAAGAGTCTGTATAGCTCACAACGTGCTGATCTGAAATTTTAATCCACGTAGGCTCGTGTTCACCCTCCTTACTTTTTGCTGGAACAACACCATCACCAATGTCCAAAACCCATTTATTAAACTTTTGCTTTGACAGATCAACTGTTGAAAACGCTAGAGCGGACGTATAGTGTTCAGTTCGACATCAATGTGATAGCTAAACGACAACAATACGTGTAAATATAAAGCTCAATCTCTCATTCAATAGCAAGTATGAAATACAGAGAGAATCAGAACTGTTTACACCTTACAAAACACACACTGTTGCAAAACTCGTTACATAAAATGAAACTATCAACCTATTTATAGACCACTGCCGTCCGAACTCCTCAGCTGGTCCGAACCCGAGGTTCGGCCCATGTTCGGCCTGGGTTCGGCCAGAGTTCGGCCAGCAGCACTTGGTTGATTTCTTGAAATCTTCAAAAGCTTTGTCTGATCCAGCATGTTGCCACACGATATATCAACAAACTCCCCCTTGGCAAATGCTAGACCATTTTTCATCATTCTTGATCAGTAGCCTCCAGCATGTTGCCACACCCACAACTCATGATTGTGCCCAGAATAGATATTGAATGCAAAACAAATCCTTATCACCCTTTGAAACTACAACGCCTGCTTCATATAATCAGGATGATACAGGATCTGATTATGATACAGCATATCAATATCAGCCTTGGACAGATTTATCAGCCAAATCGGATCATAGACTTTCACAACCCTGTTCTCATCTTTCAATACAATAACAGCTTCACCAGTTTTCTCATTGTAATACCACCATCTCGAATCTTTAATAAAATCTAACTCCATCTTCATCAGTGGAATCTTTTTCATCACAACAGGCTTCTTCTTGAAAATCAATATTATCAGCTTCTTCCCGGTCTTCTTATGAATCTTTGTTGGATGTCGACGCCTTTTTGGTTTTTGAGGATTCAAAAATTGAAATCCTTCTCTACATTCTTTCTCAATAAGCTTTTTGAAGTGAAAACCCTTCCAGTCAGTGCCATAGTTGCACAAAGGCTTTCGTGTCAGCTCTCGAACATCCCAAACCGGTAAGCTACTGAAATCTCTTGCACATTTGAAGTACTGGATACCATGTTTTCAAACTATCAGCATACATCCAACTGATAATATTACCCGAAGCTTGACCCTTGAACTTGAAATATGATCTTTGTTTGATTGGCTTCGGAGGAGGAACGTAGTTGGCATGAAATGTCTTCATGTATTCATCAAATGCCCAACGTTGTTTTTGTTCCTTAGTTTCCTTAGCAATCGGGTCTTCAGGTTTTTCTGCTTCTTTCTTCTTCAACCTTTCCTCAGCTTCATCACCCTTTTCCTTAGGAAAAAATTCAAAATCATCAGCAGCCTGATCGTTGAAATTTGAGTACATACCAGGATATTCTTCCCCGGTAATGTCTTCGACCTCAACTTCTTCATTAAATATATCTTCCTCATCTTCATCAGACTCTGGATCAGACGATTCATATTTCCTCGGTTCAGTTTCAGAAGCCTTCTTCATTTCCTCATCATTCAAATCAAACACTGCTTGCAGTTGTTCAGCTATAAGAACACCAACAAACTCTCCTTCTTCTAGTGTTTGTAGCATTTCTTTGAATTCACCCAAACTAACCGCAACTTGATTTGATGGGATCGAAGTGATTGGCATTGCTTCTCTTGAATCTTTCTCCCCCTGGGATGTAGATGTCCCAGCACCTGAACCAGTAGTTCCAGTCGGGCCTGATCCTCCACCTACATTCCCTTGAGGATCATCATGATCGGGATCGTCATCCAAAAACTTCATATAGTCTTCCTGACAACCAGAACTATCACCAATCTCCCCCTGAGCTTTAAATTTCTGCATTAAGAACTTTATTTGCTCATTCATCTCAAGAAGCATGGCACTCTGGGTCTGACTAGCTCTATTCAAACGTACAATCTCCCGATCTTTAGCTAAATCCCGACTCTGCAATGTAGTAATCAATTGACCTTAAGAGTGATTCTGTGCCCTCAATTCATCATTACTTGTTCATAGCTCAGTAATCATCTTCGATTTCTCTTTAGTCTTAGCCTTCAAAACATCAATTTGTGATTGTTGATCGGTTAGAGCACTCTGAAGAATACTAGCCTGAGAGAACGACACGGAACCTTGATCGAAATTGAAATTGATATCTGGTGTTGAATGAGTAGAAGTGGTGGCTGTTGTGGCTGTTGAGAACACGTGAGTTGTGGGTGTAGAACCCATTGGCTGATTGACAAACTGTGCACCAGCACTTGCTGAAGGTGTTGTGCCAACAGTTGTAGACCGATCTGCATTCATCAAGTCTTGTAGAAAATCAGGCTGAACATCAGAAACTGAAGCCTGAACAGTTGTAGTTGTTTCTGGCAAAGACATTGCAGGACTTGCAGAAGAAGTTACATCGGCACGAGGCTTCAAAATAAATTGTAGACCTTTCTGTTTCTTTCCTCAGCCACCAGCAACAACTGACTTCCTCCTCTTCTTTTACGGAGTTGAAGAAGTACCAGTGACTTGCTGTTTTCCTTTGCCATGTACAACATCGGCTTCAGGATTGTAATCTTCGACCGACTCGGATGAGGCTACATTAGCATACACACGATCTTTTTAACGATCATTGCTTTTGTTCAAGCTGGTTCGGTATGCGAAATGTTCATCGCTACCCTTTCTCACATTCACATACTTTGAATTGATCTTGATGCGCACAACGGATTGTTTGTATCTGACACATCTTCAGAGTTAGCCCCAACATTCAAAAATTCATCATCCGATTCATCTTCATCAACCAAGGTATTGACAGTTGGTGTCTCAGTCACATTGACAGTTACAGGAACTTCTTGTGCTGAGACCACCGGTTCAGAGACATGCAGTTGTGAGACAACCGGTTCTTGATTCACAGGTTCCTGTACAACTGGTATTCGTCGCTTTGGTCTTCTTACCCTTCCTTGTGGTATCTGATTCTGTTCCTCAATCCAAATATAATCTATTTCTTCTGAATCGCTTCCCTCAGAATGACAAACTGCACCATGAGCTGGTGCCACATAATCAGCATTAGCCAAGTGACCAATCAGGCGTTTCAGTTTTGGTTGTTCTTCTGGTGACTTTTTCTGATAAGACGCCAAAGCACCCACACTGGCTTCATTCATATGATTCAGCTCAATCTTTTGATTATCAAGCTTCTCCAAATTTGGATACAGATCATTCAGAATCAGCTGCAAAAACCTTGGATATATTGTTGCTTCCTTGTGCCTCTGAGTTAGATTATCTCTCATGTAATAAAAGATTAATCCAGCAACATTGTAAGGACGGTTCATCACCAAGGCATTCAGCAATGAAAGCATCATCCGGTTGACTTCATCATGCCCTGAGATTCTGTGTCCCAGACACACCAACAACACATGTACCAAATACTTGTATGGAACACTAAGCGATGATTTGTAAATCCACTCTTTGCTTGGATCATCAGTGTACCAAATCCGCTTCAACAGTGGCACATTATCAGCTTGTAGAAATTCCAATGGTGTTGTTTTGTTAGCAGTCAGCTTCAATACCCTTCTGATATCAGCTTCAGTGAATTCCACAGTTCGATTCTGAACTGTTGCCGATATTCTGATAGGATCATCCGTGATCGTTCTTGCAGTACTCCAAAACTCCAGCAAAATATCACGATACACAACATGATTGTGTGATTGCATAGTGAATCCTCGATCGACGTAGAAAGTCAAAAATTCCAGATCCTCCAAATTTAGCGAGCTTTGATCGGGCAACGCCAAGATGAGCACATACGTTATGCTTGTCACCGACTTTTAATTCGTTCGCCATATCTGAAAACACATAAAATGAAAAGTTCAATAAATTCCATGTTATTAAAAGATATATTCACCAATTTCGTCAGTTCGTTGTCGTTCGCGTAAACAAACAACTTTTTAGTCAAAAAGTTATCTTGGGCGAACCTGGTCCGAACCATGTCCGAACTTGGTGCGAACTGAGACTGAGATCCGAACCTGGTCCGAACCCTGTGGTCAACGTTGACCTTGATCAACGTCCGAACCTCATAGTCAATGTCCGAACTTCGGACGAACTCCGTCCGAACTCCAGGTTCGGAGTCCGAACTTTAGGTTTGGAGTCCGAACTTTAGGTTCGGAGCTTGACGAACTCCGAGAATTTTGAATCTCAAAAACGATGAATCAGACCACATCAGACTGTAAAATTTGAACCCTTTGGTCGGTTTTCGATTACAAACTCATAGACATTCTTTTTACCTTCTAAAAACATGTTTTAATTGGTCTATTTTTAGATAGAAAACCCTCGGAATGAGTTTTCGAACAGAATAACCACAATAACTGACCAAACACGAAATCAAAGACCACCAGTGTACTCGGAATCAAGTTTCCTACCTAAATCCAGTCTCAAAACGTTCAAACAAGTCGTTAATCGAATTTTGGAAATTTAGGCAGCAGTTCGGTATAAGTTCGGAATGAAGAGAAATAGTGAATTCCGAACCTAAGGTCGGCTATTTATAGCCTGAGGAGTTCGGAGGTCCGAACTCCTTCCGAACTCCACGTTCGGCCTCAATCCTTGTTCGAACTCTACCTTCGACATGTCCGATACGTGTACGAACTCTAACTTCGGACCATCCGAACTCCAGGTTCGGATGTCCGAACTTGAAGTTTGGCCATTTATAAAAATTTTCAAATTTAACCCTTGAGTTTGATGAATCTCCAAATTGAACCCCAAAAGTTTTAAGTTTTGATAATTTGCATCAAACTTCGTTCAATTCGATGATGAACTTTGTGAATTCAAATCCATTTGGTTGTATCCAGCATAAATTTTGATTTTTCACTATCGGTTGATCGAAAATAAAACAGAAACAAAATCTTTTTGATTTGTATAAAATTTTCAAACACACTGAATTTTATTTTTTTTTATTTTTACAAAATTATACTAAAACACACCTAAAATCTTTTTGAGATTTCTCAGATATTCAAAACAATTAACCAAACAAAAAAATGAAATTACAGAATTAAAACTAATATAACTTAAATTTTTGCGAGAAAGATCCAGACGCGAGATCATATCAGCCAATGTGCATCGGACACATTTCAATTTCAATTTTAATTAGCATGCAAGTCAAGTTGGCAGCAAATACAATTTTTCAATTTATTTCAGCTCAGGCAGATCAATTTTTATAGCTTTCTGATATGTTAAGGTATGATTTAACATGCATTGAAACTTATGAAAGCCCACACAATCCGAAATACTGGTAATCTGGCTTATTCTCTTTTTGTATTTTTCACAGAATTTTGAGTTCCACAGATATTTATCGTCCATGGTGTTTCATGCAAAAATAAAGCAGAACCCTAAACAAACAGCAATCAGGTCGGCCGATAGGCACGCAGAGAAAGTCCGATTGTTTAGGAAAATAAGAAATTAAAAATAAAGCAGAAGTTGTATAACCCAACAACAAGCAGGTCGGTGCTCCCGCACACGCAGAGAAAGTCCGATGGATTATACGAAACACCAAAGAAAATAAAGCAAAACGTCAAATGAACACTAATCAGGTCGATCTTTCGATACGCAGAGAAATGTCGATCGTTTGACAAAATAAAGAAAATCAAACAAGTTGAAATTTTTGCAAAATAAAAGCATGTATACACCAGAACATATCTTATTCTGTTTTTGCTATTTTCATTTTTTATTTGCCAAAATTACACAACAATCATCATGATGTGCCTCACAATAATCAAGTAGAAATTTTATGTTTATATCATACTAGCATATATAAGATTTGCCTTCACGCATTTAACTAACCAAACAAGTACCTACAGTCTTTATTCTTACTTTATCCATGGTTGATAACACACGCTGATGTAATATCATTTCTCGCTTGGTCGGGTCAATTTCCCAATTT
This sequence comes from Deinandra increscens subsp. villosa, assembly GCA_039602395.1. Taxonomy (NCBI): domain Eukaryota; kingdom Viridiplantae; phylum Streptophyta; class Magnoliopsida; order Asterales; family Asteraceae; genus Deinandra; species Deinandra increscens. The sequence continues at coordinate 132,975 of JBCNJP010000127.1, forward strand.
TTGATTTTTTAATTTTTTAATGCTTTTTGCATTTTTCAATTTTTTTTTATACTTTTTGTATTTTTCATTTTTTTTTATATTTTCTGATTTTCTCCCCCTAAAATACAAAACTCTATTTTTGAATTTTGTAAGAAGAAAAGAAAAACATGCAACGAAAAATAAAACAAACCAAAAAATGATCAACCAAAAGCTACTAAACAGGTAATTTTTGTATGTCGTTGATCTGCAAAAGATAACGAAAGCGGGTTTTGTCAAACGCTTTTGTTAAAAGATCCGCCTTTTGAAAATCAGTATGGATCTTTTGCAGATTAATCAAGTGTTTCTCAAAACAATCACGAATGAAATGATAACGGATATCGATGTGTTTAGTTTTAGAGTGGTGAACGCGGTTTTTGGTAATGCATATTGCAGCAGAGTTATCTATATATATGGGAGTAGTAAGAAACTGCAAACCGTAATCCCGCATGTGCTGTTGTATCCATAAAACCTGGGAGTAGCAACTCGCAGCTGCTATGTATTCAGCTTCTGCCGTGGATGTAGCAACGGACGTCTGCTTCTTACACTGCCATGATACCAACCGATCGCCTAAAAATTGACATCCGGCCGTGGTTGACTTGAAATTGATCTTGCAACCGTCGTAGTCCAAATCTGAGTAGGCCGATAGGTCGAACTTATCATCACGAGGATACCAGATCCCGAGATCTGTGTTACCCTTCAGATAAGCTAGAATCCACTTGACTCAGAATATCTTTCACATACTTCGTCTGATGTATGAAGATCCCTTTGTCATATTGTTGAACTTGTAACCCCAAGAAGAATGACATTTCCCCCATCGAACTCATTTCAAACCTAGTTTGCATCAATTGTTCAAAATCTTTCGATAATTTTTCGTTTGAGCTGCCAAATATGATATCATCGACATAAATTTGTACTAAGAGCAAATCCTCCCCCGTTTTCGATAAAACAAAGTAGAATCAACCAACCCACGCTTGAATCCATTGTCTAGTAGATAAGTGGACAAAGTCTCATTCCAAGCTCGAGGAGCCTGATGGAGACCATAAAGTGCCCTGTCCAACTTATATACCTTCTCCGGATAATCAGGATCGTAGAATCCCGGAGGTTGTTTGACATACACTTCTTCTTTTACTTTTCCTTATAAAAACGCACTCTTGACATCCATTTGGAAGACCTTGAATCCACGATGTGCCACAACTGCAAAAAAGATACGTATCGCTTCAATTCTGGCAACCGGTACGTACACTTTGTTAAAATCGATTCCTTCTTCCTGAGAAAACCCTTGCATAACCAAACGGGCTTTGTTATAGACTATCACTCCACGGTCATCTATTTTACACTTGTAAACCCACAGTGTTCCACAAAGTTCTTTACTATTCACCGGTAGATCAACTAGGTGCCACACACCAAGCTTTTGGAATTGTAACAACTCTTCTTGCATCGCTTCCACCCACGAACCATCTTGTAAAGCTTCATCAACATCCTTTGGCTCAAACTGGGATAGAAAGCATGAATGAAAAGCTTCTTCCTGAATACCAGATTCCAGAATTGTTAGCAAAGCACTGCTCTCAATTTGATGTCTTGTACGCACTCCTTCATTTAAATCACCAATGATGTTATCTTGCGGATGAATGGTGTTTATCCGGAGCGTCTGATGAATCGGAACAACCGTTTCAGCCATATCAGGAACATGATCTTCCTCAACCACCACATTCTCAGTTGAATAAACCGTAATATCACTTGAAGTAGCTTCAACTTGTAGATCGACTTGTTGAACAGGAATCTCAACCTGATCTGACACGGCTTCATGAAATTCATTATCATCATCAGAAGACATATCATCAGCCATGATTGTAGAATCATTTGTTGTTTCGGTCAAGTAATCATCAGCAACATGCACATCCAGAGTAGACAGAGTCTCAATATTCAAAACCGGAGTATCATCTTGTAGATTAATATAGACTTAAGTAAAATGATCATCAAACATTTCTGGTGTTGATTCAAGTTGTTCAAAAATTGATTTGTAATCGAACATCCATTCTGGTCCAACACCTTTGGGTGGTAGAGTGTAGGATTGAAAGTCAACATGTAAATACTCTGCCACAGTACCAGTCTGCTTGTTGAATACCCGTTTCTTCTGATTCGAGTAACCGACAAACAATCCTTCAAAGACCTTGTCGTCAAACTTTCCCGCAGACTTCAACACAGTACAAGGACACCCAAAAGGCTCCAAATATTTAAGATTTGGCTTATGATTCTTGAGAAGTTCATAACAAGTCTTCCCAAGTCGTCTAACCGTAAGCACTCGGTTTAGCACATAACATGTTGTATTGACCGCTTATGTCCAGAAATGTACTGGCAGTTGAGCATCGGCCAACATCGTTCGTGCTGTCTCAATAATTGTGCGATTTTTCCTCTCCGCAACACTGTTTTGCTGAGGTGTATATGGTGTACTAAATTCATGTATGATTCCTTTATCCAAACAAAACGTCCTCATGGCGGTGTTTTTAAACTCCGTGCCATTGTCGCTGCGGATCCTTCTTACTTTCAACTTATATAATGACTCAAGTGTAGTGATTAGGTTGATAAGGATCCTCGAAGCTTCATCTTTTGAGACCAGAAAATTGACCCATGAAAATCTTGAGAATTCGCCAGTCATCACAAGACAGTACCAGTGTCCGGAAATGCTTTGACAATTCATAGGACCGAATAGATCCATGTGAAGCAGTTCTAATGGAACATCAATGGAGTGGTACTTCTTCAGTGGATGTGATTTTCTCTTCTGTTTTCCTTTCTTGCAACTCACACACACAACATTAAAAACAAACTGATGTTTCGGAACCCCTTCTACAAGATCCCTACGCACAAATTCTTTCATTTTACGATAATGGATGTGACCCATGCAACGATGCCATAGAACGGATTCTTTCTCTGAAGCTTTCGACCGAAAACATTGACCTACAACATTTGTTTTGGCTGAATTCATATCAAGCACGTACAAATTCGAGAAATGCGGTGCTCGCATCACAACAAACTCATTCGGAATCTTGTAACCAGGCTTCAGAATCAGACATTCACTCCCTGTGAAAGCAGTCGTGTATTGCTTATCACATATTTGAGAGACGTTGAGAAGATTGTACTTCAATTCCTTGATGTATTCCACTTTATCGAATGTGACCGCACCATTTGACAATTTACCAATACCAGTGACGTGACCTCCTTTGTTACCAGCAAATGTTACTTTTCCTCCATCGAAATATTTCACATCATGTAATAGGGAGATGTCACCAGTCATGTGCCTGGATGCTCCGCTATCAACAACCCAAATGTTGTTCATGAGTTGTCGTGAAGATCCCTACATAAATTAACATAGATGATTAGTGTCGAGACGAACCCAAGCTAGAAGCTTTGGGTCGACCGTCATCTTCAACAAAATCAATGCCAACGGTGAAAGAACCCTTAGGTTTCCACTTATCGTTTGAAGAGCATGCGGACCCAGAAGCAGAGTTTTTCAAAATTGATTTAACATTTTCAAAGTCACTTTCTGATTTCTTATCATTTTTATGTTTTTGGAAATCCGATGATTCATCATAAAAGTGAACTCTGCCATTATAGTCCACAAATCTGACTTTCTTCTTATAACCACCAGAAACAGGTGTTTCAGTCTGATAGCCCTCAAAAATTTCATCAGACTTTTCAGCATCTGATTTATCATATTTTTGCTTCTTCAACGGACAATTCCGATATGTATGACCACGGTTTTTGAACCCTATTAACCAACCCAGACTCAGAATTATGATCTGAATGCTCCGAGTCAAGTGTTTCCATTGGCATTATGACTTTACCATTCCCCATCATAATGGGCACACTCCTTGCAATGGGATCATACTTGGGATCATAACCTCCCGAAAATATTTTATCAATCAAATTTGGATTGACCATATCTAATGGGAAATCCTTATCGCTATACTTTACATCGGAAACCTTCAAGCGATAGGTTACCCATTTTTCAGACTTATCAATCTTGGCATTCTGAGTTGGTTTGCCAGCCTTAGCCTTTTCAGATTTTGTGACATTAGATGATGAACCTTATTCAAAATCTTTTGGTTTAGACGCAGGCACAAACCCATCTCCACCATTTTTAACCTTTTTGCCCTCCACAGATTTGCTTCGAGCAATCTGTTTCTGTTCAAACTCACTCAGTTTCTTCAGCTCAGATTTGATAGTTGGAAAATTATATTTTGAAATCAAATCGTGATGATCTGGCTTAGAAACAGTTGGACGAGTGGGTTTTGAACTTTCAGTTTCAGTTTCAGATACGAGATCACCAATTTTATCAAAGTCCAAAACATTATAGAACAATTCATCAACCGTAGAATCCAAGACAGATTTTCCTGTTGAAGTTTTATCAGACTTTGAATCAATTAATTGATGATCAGTATTCTTTCCATGAGATGAAACATCCACTTTTGCATCAGACGAAGGACCATTGGTAATGATTACCAGAGGAGGAACTTGGCTAAACTTACCAGAATCATTTTCTTTTGCAACATTGTAAAGAAAATTGGTAAATGATGACGGAACTTGAAAGGTGTCAATCTTTTGTTTTAATTCAAAAACTTCAATTTTAAGATCTGACACAAGTTTTTGACTGGTTGCCAATTCCTTCTGTGTAGACACGAGCAGTTCTGATTGAGTTAAAAATTCATATTTTTGAAGACGCAACTGCTCGTGTACTGACAACAGTTCCTTCGTGGTACCTTCCCATCTTTCTTTGTAAATATTCATATCAGCTCTTGCTACTGATATAAGATCATTTAATTTGGTCTTTTCATCTAAGAGCGTACTCTTAGCAATAGCAAACTGATCACATGATTTACACATAGGAGGATAAGAAACTACCTTCGATGTATCGGCCATTAAAGCAACCGATTCCTTGATGTTGTTTCTTTTCAAAGTACCAACCTCCTGCTTCAAGTTATTGTTTTCATCAGACAATTTTTGCATTTCTTTTTGTAATGCGATCATCTTATCAGCAATTTCCACAGCATTTTGCTGAGCCTTCTCATATTGCTGCTTCAATGGGAGACTCTTTTGATACAAATTTTCAAAATCATTTGTTATGTCTATTGCCTCAGTTTTCGCAGCTTCGCATTCTTTGATCAATGCTTCCTTCTCTTCAATTAGAACTTCAATTTTCTTTTCCAACAAGGGAATAGCATCAGATTCAACTTTCTCAGACATTGAATTTGCCATGAAAGCAAATTTTTCTTTAAGAAGAGACTGATTATCATTCGTTGAGTTTGACACATATGCTTCATCACAGTTTCCAACACTAACTTCACCAATTGCTTCTTCATGCACTTCATCACCATCTTGGGTAGACTCAGTCATGGTATCTTCATCCTGCACATGTTAAACAATCAGAGCAGATGAATCAGCAAATTGGTTACCCCAGTTATAAGTTTTGTCTTCTTGAGACACTAGGGCTTTAGTATTTCCAGATTTAGGATTTGAGTTTGAAGCACTCCCTGAATTCGAAGCAATGTTGGTTCCAGAAGCATTTGTCTTTGGAGCAAACTTTTGATATTCCTGCTTCTTGGGTTGAGAGCATTTTTGGGCAAAGTGTCCAAAATTGGAACAATTATAACACCTCACTTTAGACTTATCAAAACCAAGTCGACCTCCTGAATTAAGATCTTTCCTTCCAGTCTTCTTCAGAAATCTCTTGTCCCGTCTAGCAAGCATGGAAAACTGCCAGTTAATATCCATAAGCTCCAGATCATCCGGATCAACTTGATCATAATCCTCTTCTGTTAATTCTGCATTGCTCACCTTCCTAGTAATAACCCCATAGTACGATGACACCAAAGCAGACACAAGAACCATATAATCTTTCATCGTTGTAACCGACATGGCCATCTTGCTTGTGTTCATCAGGTTACTTGCCGGAATTGATACATTACACCCTCCAGATCCATAATTGTATTCATAATTGTTTGAACTCATTCCATTTCCTGAACTTGAGACATTTCTAGGCAAATTTCCAGCTACAAATGCAGTTGCTGGTGCAGAACTTGTCGCTTTACCATATTTGCCCGAAATCGTTGCAGCATTCAAACCATAGTAAACTTCAGGATTCTGGACCTCGGCAGGTGTTGTATTCACATTTTTAATTTCTAAATATCTCGCTTGTAACTTGCCCAACAGCTTCACAAATGTTAACGATGAGTAATCTTTGTCATTTGTAATCATCAAGACATACGGTTCCCATTTTGATGGCAAACCTTCGAGTAATTTTTCTTTAAGTTCCTCATCGTCCTTCTTAATCTGAACTGTATCCATCTCAGATAACAGATGACAATATCTTGAGATCAATTCAGGAACGCCTTCACCATCAAAATGTTTAAAGTTATTAAACTCCTTGTTCAAGATCTTCTTCTTACTCTTTTTGTATTGATCGTTGCCTTGACATCGTTCCTTTAAAGTTGTCCATAATTCATGTGAATCTTTACAACTTTTAAACTGATGCAGCAACTCTTTCGGTAATGCTTGAGTTAGAAAACCGTAGGCCTTTTATTCTCTCGTGTAGTCAGTTTTCTGCTGTAGATCCAGATTTCTTTGCATTATGGGTACGTTGTTGACACCAACCGGATAAACATACGGCGCATCGATAGCAATCCATAGATCAGGATCGGTAGTTCCAATATACGCCTCGAACCGCTTCTTCCAGTTATAGTAGTGTTCAAACTTGAGTAACTTGGGTACTTTTCGAGTAGTCCCAATCTCATTATCGTAGTTCAATAATGTCTGCATTTGAGACTGAATAGCAACGAATGCTTGGAAATCCGACATTTTGAAATTTTGAATTTTCTGATTGGTCCGAACTCTTCACGAACTCAAAAGACTGTCCGAACTTGTTCTGAACTTAGTCCGAACTTGATAACACTTCCCGAACTTAGTCCGAACTCTCCACGAACCCAGTCTTTCTGAGATATGTCCGAACTTCCTCCGAACATTAGGTATCCGAACTCTTACAGCAAATAATCACCGAACTCCCTCCGAACCAGTTTCGAACTCGGTCCGAACCCCCTCTGAAAATGAAACGAACTCTCACCGAATCAGGAAAATGATCGAACTCTCTCCGAACTTTAAGTTCGTAGCAGTTATTGGAACGAACTCTAGGTTCGGATGAACGGAATTTCTGAAATTTTCAAACTCTCGAAAACACCGAAACAATCGAAAACCATACAATTACACTGACAAGAAACACTCGAAACAAAGGTTTTGGACGTAAAGCATGATGTATACAAGTTAGTTTTCCAGAAACGAGGTTTTTAGAGATGAAAACACGATGAAAACGAGCTTTTTAACCACACAATTGACCAAATCGAACTGAGCAATACTAGATAGCTCTGATACCACTTGAAAACGCTAGAGCGGACGGATCATGTTCAGTTCGACATCAATGTGATAGCTAAACGACAACAATACGTGTAAATATAAAGCTCAATCTCTCATTCAATAGCAAGTATGAAATACAGAGAGAATCAGAACTGTTTACACCTTACAAAACACACACTATTGCAAAACTCGTTACAAAAAATGAAACTATCAACCTATTTATAGACCATTGTCGTCCGAACTCCTCAGCTGGTCCGAACCCGAGGTTCGGCCCATGTTCGGCCTGGGTTGGCCATAGTTCGGCCAACAGCACTTGGTTGATTTCTTAAAATCTTCAAAAGCTTTGTGTGATCCAGCATGTTGCCACATGATGTATCAACAACTGTACCCCCCGCTGTGAACTCATTTACGCGCATACTCTGTGTTAGTGTAAACATCTGGCAAGAGTTCCACAAAACAGATCTGTTGATACAGGATTATACAACATCTTCCCCTTTGCCTTTATGAATAATGGGTAGAATCCGTCTAAAGTCACCACCCAGCAACACACTCAAACCACCAAAGATACGTTCCTTATTGTGCGGTTGTTTATAGTCAACTGTATCTCTAAGGGTTTTATCATGAACTTCAAAATAGTGTTTCTTGGTCATCGGCGCTTCATCCCATATTATTATACGTGACCAGCTGGGCAATTTGGGTAATTTGTTTTATACCACACGTGCTGTTCTCCATGGTTTCGAAAGGTATTACAAACCGACTATGGGCTGTACGGCCACCGGGTAGCAGAAGCGACGCAATGCCTGCATCATAGAAATCTATTAGGAAACCCGCAATTATTTTTATGGAAGTGTTAGCAAGTGCCACCTATTTCATAATAGTAGTATTATGAGCATGTATTTTGGAAGCTAGAAAACAGAGTGGCCATACTTTATGAAGTTGCGCTACGTGGTGTATTGACTATACACTGGTAGAAAACATGATTTGTACTGTAAATTTTTTTTAGTTAGACATGGGGTATACATGAAATCTTGATAAACTGCAAAGACCATGATCATCTACCTGAAGACGCAACCGCAAGAGCAATCATTCGTTCAGATCTAACGCGGGCAAGAATTGCTCTGTATAAAAAGGTTTTACTAGTACCACCTGGACCATAGACAAAAAAGAATCCTCCTTTCTGTTGTTGTACGAAATCGATCACGTGGTCATAGATTAGTTTCTGTTCATTATTTAAAACATTACACAGCTGTTGTTGCGTTGCCGCCTCTTGTAATGTATCGTAAGACAGGTCTTCCCGTATAAGGTGGTTGTCCAACCCATCAAGTAGTGCTAAGTCAGGCTTCGAGAGATCGTCAAAGTCGTCTAATGACCATCCATTTCGCTGTAAAATTGCTTGTATTTCAAGAAGACAGTAACTCTTCTTCTGATCAGGTGTAAGTTGCAACTTTGGAAAGCGGAAGAATTTCCACTTCTTATAGACAATGTCCTTACAAAGGGTCTCCCAATTCTGCTCCCATACCTACAGTGGCCGGCTAACCTCACAGAACAATAACATTGTAACAAAAAAGCTACGAAGCTCGTGTCCTGATGCCCATAGATCAGCCTCTGTTATGGCCTCCGTCCACTCCTTGTCATCGCTCAGAAGACCATGAGCATAGCATGCCTCTTTAAAGGTTGTGTATACTTTACCATCAACTATCTGAATTCTTTCGAAATACGTTAGACCCTTTACAACCCCCAGCAGCATTCTCAGATAATAGCGTGGCCGTGCAGCGGGACTACAGTACACGATTCAGCCGACACACGTTCTACATGATCTTTTTTCCATGCCTTAGCTGTGTTATCCCAAACATATTTTCCTGGTACCTCAGCATACGTAAGCCTGCGGGCGTTTGCATTAACTTTATTTAGTTCAAACCATTCTGTAAACATGGTCTCTTTGATTCCTGGCCGGTGGACAGCAACTCCAATATTCTCATTGTCACGTAGTGTGACAACGTTTTGGCCATGGAGGTGAAAAGTTAGTTTCATGACCGATGGATAGGAGTAGCGTATGCCAAAGGCTAGCATACGCCAAACAGCTTTCACACACTGATAGGTAACGGCAGTTAAGATAATTAGCTATCTCATCAACGTTAATAATCTTTTCTTTTTTGTCTCACCATCCATGGTAATATTTTCTTGAATGACCATAGTCGCTCTATCCGGGCCTTTGTTTAGGTATTTAAATAGGTACTTGAATGCTCTTGAACGATTACACCATTCTACGTTGATGTGCGACTCATATTTGAGCAGGAGGTAGCGGTTGTACAGGACAACATGTCTATTGTCAAGAGAGAACTTCCCTTTAACTACAGATCTTCTGTTCATTCTTCGGCGGTTCGTCATCTCATCATAATATGGCCTTGGGTAGTGCTTTGAACCTGGCCCTTCAACTATGCATGGAGCGGACCTCACATCAATTCCACATGGTCCGTGTAGCATATGTTTAGTAACAATTTTGTGGGCTTCCGGGTCATCGGTTTCGGAGGGCAGCTCAGTGGATATAATATCATCTATAGAAGCGGGCGTCTTACATTTGGATGGAGCATCTAGCCATATCAAAATGTGGGCATGCGGGAGGCCTCGTTTCTAGAACTCAATTGTATAGATGGCTGCAAAAGCATGGCACAAATTTGTTAACTATGTTACATATTGAGCATAGTATACTATATAGCTTTCTCTTGTAATACATTGCCTTTTTCGTGGCTTCTATAGTTTAATAGTTGCATATTTTGGCCACATAAGTTTGATACTTTTATATTTTATACTCTTTGAATTTTCAGCTTTGTTTATTTATGAATTTTGTCGTCTTCTACTGTAGTTACAAAACTTTCATAGTTTTACGATCAATACCCTCTAAGTTTTCAACTTTTTCTTTTTGGTTTAGTACTTTGGGCACCAAAATCTTATAGATTGTATGACATTGTATGTTTTTCTGTCCATAGAATCCAATGCTGAATATCACATGCATCATCTTAAAAGGGCGTAAATTTTTTAAAGCAATACTAAAGTAGTGTATTTATGTTATAATTTAAAGACGAAGCAGGATTGGTATGAGCAGTAATGATTGGATCGTTCATGCGGCTGTTGTCAACCTGTGGCCGTTCATGCGACTGTTGTTAACCCGTCATTGTTAGCATCGACTCTATTTCCGACCACTTTGGATTTGCGGTGAACGTTATAAACAGATCAGGATTTCCATATGTCCGACATAAAGCCATAGCGTCCTGGTAATTCTGAACCATATATCTTGGACTTCCTGTGAAACTTGAAGGGAGTACAATTCTCTGCCCTACAGCCTCAACTTTTGTATCCCCCCGAGTAGCTGTATCATAGAGATTGTTATACAGCTCAACACGCAGATCGCTTTGATTATTTCGTGTCCAACAAAGTCTCTATTCCTCAATAGCTGTATAAGCATCCACCAGATACTGTTGGAATAGGCGGCCACCTCGCAACAAAGCACTTCATTCATTTTGACGTTCATGTATCATGTAGCAGTAATACTCCCTCATTGTAAGACACACTCTTTTCGTTCTCCTCTTGCCGGTATTAGATGCATACCGTAAACTTTTATGAAAACCTGGCTGCCCAAATGGAAACAGGAGAGGATATTGTAAGGCTATATAAAGTTGGTATGTTTTGGAAATTTGTTTTAATGCTCCACTTTGCATGCATACAACTACGTCTCTGGGCTCATCATTCTCACCAAAATCACCCGTTACCAGCATAGCAACTTCTGATGCATTAGGTGTACTGTATTGTCGTTCAATTGTCTTATGGCTTAACAGTCGTATCTCACATTCACTGTTCTGTGATTCTGCACACCAATCACGGGCAATGCGAAAGGATTTAGCAACAGGACTGTGTGTGTTGAACATCTCAACCAGGGATAGAACAATATCATGCTCAACACTGTCATCTTCAATAACGTCGCGTTTCAAAGCATTCATACGATTCCTTACCTCATTATTTGTGTCATAAAAGTACAGCTGCGCATACCTTGGCTGGACACCCGGAGCAGGCAAAAGGGACCTTATAAGGTGATAATTATGCCCACGAACTCTGAATGTGTATACACCCCGCCCATCATTAACAGAATGGTTAAATTTAGTGCCGAAAGATGTGAAGCAAAACATACTATTGTAAATGCGTATCTCTCTCTCTGAAAATTGCAGATCTTCAGTCATTATAGTTTAAGAGGCTTCTAAGTGGCTCAGGAGGTTCCATTTGTGCGGGTAATAGAACCTTCCCTCCCTGGTAGCACGATGAAAAGGTCAGTTTACCATCGGAGTCTGTTGTCCTGCTCCTTTCTGCATACCACATCAATGCTTTACAGTTCTGGCACACATATGTCGGACTTCTGAGATCCTCATAAGCAACTGGGACACCTACAGACAATTAAAGGAAGTACTAAATCAGTAATGTAGAAGACTTTAATGAGAATATAGCATGGATGTAATTGGTCATTGGGTTTCTGTTAAACATACGCCCAGAGTATGGCAGCCGAAGTGAGGATATGTAACATAAGATTTGTTTAACAAACCAACTGCAAATACGGGTATTGGCCTTAGTCATTACAGGGTTTAGTGCCGAAGTCGACGCACCTGTAGACATATAGGCTGCCTTTTTTTTCTCGTTGCCCTGTTAAGCATTAAGCAAATCATAAAGAAACAATAAATTGGTATGGTTAACACAGCTGCAGAGTGTATTAGTGTTTCATTAGATAGTCTTTAAGCATTTATCATAAACATATACAGTCAAACGACAGGACAACGTGGTGTTCACTATACACGCATTGGCATACCTCCCTTAGCACGGGTCCTACAGTTCCTGTTTGATGATGGAGTTTGATTGCCTACAAGCATAACAGTTTTATAAACAGGTGTTGAACAACGTAATGAAAGGGAACACTACATATAATACCCATTTATGGCGTACAATATTATGGGTAAGCACCATAAATGTTCTTAGAGAACCTGTTTTCGGTCGCTTTCTCTTGGTAGTATTTGATGATGGCCCTGCCACACCTGCAAAACAAGCACATTTGAAGTTAATAAAGTAATAAATTAGGCAGTACACATCATACTAAAGAGAGTGTTGCACCTGATGTAGGCTTTTTAAGATGCGGCGTACTTGGATCCGGTTGTCTATCATCTACAAAGAAGGAACACTATAAATTAGGGAAAACTGACTTTCCAAGACAACATAATAACGCAGGATTTCAATATTCTCCATTCATGAAAACAATCCTCCTTTTGCCTGCAGTGGACGTCTACTAATGGTGACTTTACTATGGCTACTTCCTACAACCTCGCTTCCTCCAACTGTTGAAGCTGAGCCTGCAGGTACAGATGTTACACCTGCCATGGCCACCGCAACATTGCTTTGCATTATTCAAAAGTCACAGTTTGACGGGGCCATTCCATTACGAAGGACAGATTTAGGAGCGTGGGAGTTACCTGACCCAGACACATCAGCTACTCGACGTCGTGTAGCCCGTTTAAACGCCTGTTTACTTGACTCCGGTCGTGCATTATCTGCAACAAAGGAAGACTATAGATTATGTAAAACTGCCTTTGCAAGAGAGTGTATTAGCAACCATTTCCATAGTACATGAGTGAACATTTCAATATGACAGAATACAAACAGACCTCCAGCGGCGTCCCTTTTACGCTTGGGTGTGGTAACGATAGAGTGGGTACTTTCTGGAATACCCTCTTTTCCTACCAGGGACACTCGAGCACGATGGTCCAATGTTACACCTGCCAGTTCTATTGCAGTCTGACCTGGTCTTATTTTAAGGCCAACATCTGGTTGGGCCAGTCCATTGCCCAAGGAAATGTCTTTATGTTGGGTGCTGGCTAGCCCGGCGAAGCCAGCTACGGGGTATGATATTTGTCGTCTAACATTCTGGATATTTGACCCCAGCCATGCATTATCTATAACGGACAAAGAAAAGAATTTAGCAAAACCTGATTTCTTAGGAAAACATAGTACCCCCACATTTGTATAGCATATAACACGAAACACACCTCCATTTGAATGTTTTTTACACACATCGGCGATAACCGTGCTCCGAGTAGGTTTTCCAATCTCTACATTTGTACCGATGAGCTCGAAGTCATAGGCCGAAAAACTACACCCGCTAATTCCAAAGCGGTGCCATCCTGTGTCATTCTAGGCCCTCGATATCGCTGAACCATATCATTGTCCAGGACCAAGTCTGTAGGCTGCCTACTAAATGTACCATGCAGGTCTACGAAATGGTCTCCAGGAGTGAAGTCTTTTATTTTAAGTCCACAGTATGTCTGTGGTTTTCCCTGGGACGTTATACTCTCGTGCCTCTGTATTGTCAAGCGGCCACATGGCATATTTTGATCAACATTACGCTGCGGCTGTACATCCCCCAAAATACCTATGAAAATAGGTAGAATTAGCATGTCCATATTTAAAATGATCGAGAAAATGATTTTTTTTTATGAAAAAAATGTATACCACACAAACCAAGTGATCTGCATAGCTAATGAGTGGGATGGGAAGCTTGTTATGTCACACCCCCAATTTCCACTAACGGAGTATAACCGTGTGGGGTGTGATCCAGACCAGGATCCCAGACTTTAGTCACAACCAAACCATAACAGAATTTATAAATTAACATAAAGTTTTAGTTACAGACCAAAATAGTAAGTTTAACAGTTCAGCGGAAGCATAAATAAAGTTGCAGTCATGGTGTTACAAAACGATGGATTTGAATATTTGAAATTTCCAAGTTTTTCAAAAGGTATCCATAGGTAGTACTGCCGCCACTGGTGCCGTCCATGATCCACCTAGCGACCTGAAAAGAATCAACAATCAAGTGTCAGCCAAGGCTGGTGAGTTCACTAAAGCAGTCTACCCGTCACAAGTAGACCTAATGTTTATGGATAAAGACAGGTAAAACACAATCAATATCATAAGACCAGTAAAATTCCATATCGTAGGTAGCTAGCCTATAGTTATGTACACCTGAATTGTTCGTAACCGAAGCTGACAATGTTTTGATAGGGATTACCTATGAACCTTTCCTTCCCGTGTCTTTATGGATCACGGAGGGTAGGCTAACATTGATCTCAGTCCGACCGCCAGTCGGGAGGGTGCATCACGTGCACCGCTGAGCGGGGGTGTCAATCCCCAGTAGTACTACTCAATATTACCTTGCTATTATATATTAACGGCCCGAAAGTAAGGACCTTTTATAAATAGAGTTCAATCCAGTGCCACATATGATATTATGTCGGAAACTTACCCAGTAAGAAACACCTTACCGTTTGGGTCACCATCCTTACCGGAAGTAACCACTTGCGCGTTATCGTCCCTGAATGGACATAACAATAATATAAATGAACTCACCTTAGGTTGCTCGGCTTACTCTTCAATAGATCCGATTATGATTGCTAACGAGGACCTAATAATCACATTAAGGTCTTAGGTGTAAGGTTGTGTTTAAACTACTAGCACGTTGGAAAATACGACACGACATAACGACACACGACACCGATGGTTGATCATACACAAGGGTTCATATACATCAGAAGTCAAAACATGTATCATCATAGTATAATCATGCAAGTCATGGCATAACATTCAAGTAAAATTGCACAAGTTTGGATTCTGGTCACAATTTCGCTAGCAGTTTCGCTAGGCAGTTTCGCTGTGTGCACGGGCAGCACTTTCGCTAGGCAGTACCCGATGACACAGTTTCGCTAGGCTAGTTTCGCTCGAAACTGTTGGCACAGTTTCGCTAGCCTAGTTTCGCCCGAAACTGGTTTGAACTTTCGTTCAGGGAATTTCGCTTGGTAGTTTCGTTCGGACAGGTCTGGTTGGTTTGCCCGGCGACACTACAGTTTCGCTACATAGTATCGCTGGATGAAGATATACATAGTTTCGCTACCTAATTTCGCCTGATGAAGGCACAGTTTCGCTAGTCGCTAAAAAAACCCGTAAATTTGACTAAAAACCTTTCTAACAGCTTCTATACCTCATGCAATTCGATATCTACCATACCTAAACGTTTACCAACATCATGTGAGCAATTTTAACACCTTAAACATGGATTCTAGTCATCAAATCACCAAGAACACATTTTCACATAAAGGAACCTAACTAGCATGGATCTTCATATTGACATGGCAAGTTACAGAATTTATGTTATGTCTAGCACCCTTAAGCATTTTAATAGAAGCATACACAATTGCATGTAAATTTGGTCATCTAATTAAGTAAAGCACAAAGAGAGACATAGAAGAAGTGGTCTTGGGGACTCACGGTTGATCTCCAAGCTCGAATGGATGATGATCGGGGCTGGGATTGAGGCGGTTCGTGTTGTTCCTGTTGGGGTATATAACTTTTATCAAAACACGAGTACGCAGCGGAAAGAATCCTATGAATTAATCTAATTAACCGGTATTAGAATGTGTACCTTTTTAGCTCGGCAAGACTTGATCTCTTGGAGGATTTGAAGTAAATCCCTCTACGATCGCACACACGACACACCAATGCTATGTGCTAGCAATGATCACGAACTTCTCTTGATGTAGGCTTGGTCGTACCACACAAGAACCGAAACCTCCCTTGGGTTTTTCTTGTTTCCGAATTCGAGAGGAAGAGGAGAGAGATTTAGGGTTTTTTCTTTTTCTCATAAAGCAGCAACTAATCCTTAAACCCAGAGGGTCTATTTATAGGATTAGAATACTTGATAAACAAGTAAAAGGATAGGCATAGGAGCCCTAGTCGAATCCACTAGAGGCCCTATCCAAAGCCTTCTCTCAATTTGTAATCCAATTACAACTCTCTCTCTTAATTACAACTAACACCCCTGTTAACAATTAACTTGTCAGTTTTTAACGAAACCTCGTTAAATATTCGTGATAAATATTAATTAACCATTAATTAATATCAATACATTTGGTGTCGAGACGTGTGACCCCGTAGGCTTAAATAACTTCCGGACATACGCTTACTATTACATGATCATATCCCTACAGCTCCCACTTGAGCTTGCAATAGTAAAGGTAATAACATTGGTTAGCGTCTAGCAACACGCCAATGCTCCCAGAAATATTTAAGTACAGTTTCTCAAAGTGTATTTAAATGGTACAGTCATTTACTATCCCTTTGTTACCGATACCGTGTTAAATATGAATATGGATCAAGTCATTTCATACTTAAACGATTCTGTTTCTATTCTCACAACTAACTTAAGATTACCAAATTGCAAATCGAGACATCTCTAGATTTCATTTGGGCACGGCCATGCAAACATCTTAATTAGTCCAATGAGGGGCCCAGTGGTATCTGCTTCAGCACAAAGCTGAAGGAACAAATCCTCTTGACTACACGTGTCAAGTCACATACTTCACTACACTTACTGAAAATAGCCCTTTTGTACTACCTTATTCAGGATAGTTAGACCTATATCAAGTAAGTGCAATCCATACATGCATGACCTGCTTGTATCTCAAGTCTAAGGATAAGTAAAGCAACCATTTACGAATTTCACTCAATGACGACGATCCATAAAGTGACAATTCGTTAGTGGGTCAGTCCAGTATGCATCCAATGAATACCATGTGAGTTTGGTGGGACCATCCAAACCAATCACTCAGATTTTGTCTTAGTTTAACTATACTCCCATATAGTTAATCGACAATGGACAATTTAGAATACTTGACAAGTACTCAAGGATTAAACATGCAAATATAGGACACAACTTAATCATTAAATGAAATCAAACATATCAAATACTTTATTTCATTATATAAACAGAAATTGTTTAACATCCCTTATCCAAATACCGAACATCAGACATACATGATTTAACTAGCTAATTTAAGTCCCATGCCCTCGGCATGCCTTTCAAGCTTCGGCCTCGACAAAGCTTTCGTGAAAGGATCAGCTAAGTTAATATCTGTGTGAACTTTGAGTAATTTGATTTCACCTAGTTCGATCTGCTCACGAACATAGTGATATCTCCTGGCATAGTGTCTGGCGCCCTTCTGAACTCCAGGTTCTTTGGCGATGACTAATGCACCCGAGTTATCGCAGTACATGTCAATAGGCAAGTTACTTGTGGGGACAATGTCTAGCCCACTAATAAACTTCCTTATCCAGACAGCCTCCATTGCAGCTTCCGAAGCAGCAATGTACTCAGACTCTGTTGCAGACATAGCAACTGTGGTTTGTTTCTTGCTTTTCCAATCCACAGCGCCTCCATTCATAACGAAGACGTACCCAGACTGAGACTTCGTGTCATCTCTATCAGTCTGAAATCCAGCATCACAGTATCCAGTCACTTTGAGCTCTTGATCTGGATTTCCCCCATATACCAAAAACAAATCTCTAGTAGCCCGTAGGTACTTGAGAATGGTCTTAACAGCAGTCCAGTGACTTTCACCTGGATTCTGTTGATAACGGCTAACGATATTTTGCGCAAACGCTATATCGGGTCTAGTGCATCTCACCGCATACATTATAGAGCCTACAGCCGAAGCATAAGGGACTCTTTGCATACGCTTCACCTCATCAGGTGTAGAAGCACCTTGTTTGACCGACAGACCAAGTCCTTCCTGCATTGGTACTATACCACGCTTGGAATTCTCCATCTTGAATCGCTTCAAGATCTTATCAATATAAGCACTTTGACTTAGTCCAATCAACCGCTTAGTTCTATCTCTATAGATCTTGATTCCAAGAATGAATGCTGCTTCTCCCAAGTCTTTCATAGCAAAACACTTTCCAAGATGGGATTTTACATCTTGCAACATTGGAATGTGTTTTCCTATTATCAATATGTCATCTACATATAAGACAAGGAAAGTAACATTACTCCCACTAGCTTTGCGATATACACATCGCTCATCGGGATTCTGAACGAAACCAAACTTTTTTATTTCTTCATCAAACCGTTTATTCCAACTCCTCGATGCTTGCTTTAGTCCATAAATGGACCTTTGAAGCTTGCATACTTGGTTGGGATGTTTTGGATCAATGAACCCTTCAGGTTGATCCATATAGACTTCTTCATCCAAGTAACCATTTAAGAAGGCAGTCTTAACATCCATTTGCCATATCTCAAAGTCATAGTACGCTGCTATGGCTAAGAGAATCCTAATAGCTCTAATGTCTGCTACTGGTGAAAAGGTCTCATCATAGTCAACGCCAAAACGTTGAGTATAACCTTTCGCCACGAGACGAGCTTTATAGGTGTGTACATTTCCATCCATGTCGGTCTTCTTCTTGAAGAGCCATTTACTCCCAACGGTTCTTGCGTTAGGAGGAAGATCAACCAGGGTCCAAACGTGGTTATCTTGCATGGATTTCATTTCCACATTCGCAGCTTCAAGCCATTTGTCAGATTCCGGATCTGATAATGCAGCTTTGAAGTTCGGAGGCTCATTGAGATCCCCTGATACGTTATCCTCGGATTCGACTAGACCAATCCATCTATCCGGTTCACGTACGACCCTTTCGGATCTACGAAGTGGAATCGCAACATCATCAACTTGAGGTTCATCTCTTTGAACATTTTCCCCCCCAAGTTGATGATTGCTAGTTGTTTCAGAAGGTGACACATCTTCTAGTAGTTCTACAATTCTCCCACTGTTCTCTTGAGCTATAAAATTCTTTTCAAAGAATTCAGCATATCGAGCAACACGAACAGTGTTTTCGGAGGGATTATAGAAGTAGTAACCCATTGTTTCCTTTGGGTATCCCACGAAGATGCACTTAGTAGTCCTGGGTTGTAATTTGTCAGGCGTATCACGCTTCACAAGTGCCTCACATCCCCAGACTCTTAAGTAAGACAACACAGGGACTTCTCCATGCCATAATTGATATGGTGTCTTTTCAACCTTCTTGGTTGGAACCATATTTAGAACGCGTATAGCGGTTTCTAGAGCAAAATCCCAAAATGATAATGGGAGAGTTGTAAGGTTCATCATCGACCTCACCATCTCTAGTAAGGTTCGATTCCTCCTCTCAGACACTCCATTATGCTGAGGAGTATAAGGAGGAGTAAGCTGTTGGACAATTCCACACGCTTTAAGATAATCCTTAAACTCTTGGCTTAGGTATTCTCCACCACGATCCGATCTAAGGATCTTGATGGTCTTACCGAGTTGATTTTCAACTTCGTTCTTAAACTCTTTGAATGTTTCAAATACCTCATGTTTATGTTTAAGCAAGTAAACATAACCATAACGGCTGAAATCATCCGTGAAAGTCACGAAGTAGCTAGCACCTTTTCTTGACACATGTCTAAATGGGCCACATACATCGGTATGGATGAGTCCAAGTAGCTCTTTTGCCCTTTGCGGCTTGTTCGGAAAGGGTTTTCTTGTCATCTTTCCTGAGATGCAGGAAACGCATTGATCAAATGATTCATCATTTGATTGTAAGATCCCTTCACGTTGAAGTCTTTCAATGCGGTTTTTGCCAACATGGGCAAGACGACAGTGCCATAGATAGGTAGAGTCCAAACTAGTTTTGGCTCGTTTGCTAACTGTGAACATTGAATTATTTGAAACACAACCACGCATATCAATCTCATAAATGCCATCACAAGGAATAGCATCAAAATAATGAACATTATTTTTAGAAACTGAAATACCGATATCATTAAAAACATTAATGTATCCTTGGTTTTTCAACAAAGAAACTGAAATAACACCTCTAGTGATAGAAGGTGCATAATGACAATTGTCTAATACAATGGATAACCCAGAAGGCAGAATTAAATGAAATTATCCTATAGCTTCCACAGCTGCTGGCAAACCATTTCCAACGAACAGCTGCAAAGCCCCAGGCTTCAGTTTCCTCCTCTTTCTAAGACCCTGTAACGAATTACAGATGTGAGTTCCACAGCCGGTGTCATACACCCATGAATCACTCTTAGAAAAGGAAAATAATTCAATTATGAAGATACCTGAAGTACTAGTCCCACTAGTATTCTTTCTCTTCTTCATCAACTCAGCTAGGTAGGTAGGACAGTTCCTCTTCCAGTGTCCGACTTCACCACAATGGTGACAGATCTGGTCCTTAGCCTGATGCTCTTTAGGGGCCGGAGGGGTTTGCTTGGCTTTAGGGATATGGGCAACAGCCTTGCCTTTACCCTTGCCATCAATCTTGCCCTTCCCCTTATTCGGTCGTTTAGCCTTTTGGATCTTACCCCCTTTGATCATAAGAACTTGGGGTGTTTCAGTGGCCTTTTTAGGAATCGTTTTTTCATACTCGACAAGCATAGCATGAAGCTCAGGTATAGTCTTAGTCATACTATGCATGTTATAGTTGCGCACAAAACCCTCAAAATCCTTCGTAAGTGATTTGAGGATCATGCCAACTGCAACAGCACGATTATACCCATAATTGAGCGATTCCAATTTGTCAAAGTAGCTCTTCATCTTGAGCACATGACTACTGACCGATTTACCAGTTTCAAGCTTCAAGTCGTGGAGTTCCACAACTAGGTCGAACAATTCGACACCAGCTTGTTTTTCATACATCTTTTTCAGCTCTTTGATCATATCACAAGGTGTATGAAATTCGTATTGCTTCTGAAGATCGGGAGTCATACTCGAGATCATCATACAAGCAACCTCATCGTATCTGCTGTACTCTGCGTTGTAGAACGCTTTCTCTTGCTCAGAGGCATCAGCAGCTGGCTCGGTCGGCCAATGATGTTCATGGACATCGGTCCTCCGTTCAACTCTAAGGACAATCCTCAGTTGACGGTACCAGTCATTGAAGTTAGATCCATTCAGCTTTTCTCTTTCAAACATTTGACGAAAAGCATGACCAACATTGTTTTGAGGAGGGTTTGTTGCCATCTACAAAACAGATTAAGTTCAAAAATCAGTATTTTCGATAATCTTTTCCTTAATAAATTTAATTACCCAATGTTTAAACATTTTAAACAATTAAGCTTTATTAAGGCTAGGATCCAATTGACATGCCATCATTTCATCAGTTGATCTGCTAGAAATGATGCATTCAAATGGTAAGTGACGATCACTAATTGTATTCCAAATACAATTCCTAGATTTTATGGGACCTACAACTTGCACCAAGTGATTTGTAGTCATGTTTCATCCCATCTTTTGCCACGGGCCAAGGGTCTCACCGCCTAGCTCGTTTTAAGTCGTCCAGCCAAGAACGCACAAATTGTCCACCATTGTGTACCAATGAGTGGGAATTTGCCATGCAAATGCCATTTTACCATTGTGTACCAATGAGTAAGATGACACTCACAAGTGTCCTTTACAAGGTGGATGGCAAAGACTTAAGTTTAAATGGGTCAAAGCAATTTTGATGTGTTATCAAAAAAGTTATGTGTGAAGGCTCATGCACACCTTTACCACATAATGTGTTTATAAAATTCTTAGTTTGTCTTCCAAATCAAAAGAGCTCGGTAGCTCCATTTGCAACACACAAAGAAGCGTAGGGGTGAGGTTTGCAACTTTTGCAATTAAAAACCTACCCACTTTAGGGAAGCAGAGCGACCCGACTTATACCTCTCTTAGAGTGTGTTCAAATGGGTGAGCCGGTGTTTCTTCTGACTTTTAGGACACAAATTTTATTTTATAAACAAAATCATATTTCAATAGTTCTTTTAGAAAATTTCGATTTTCATAAAACAAATTTGCAATAAACCTTTTATTATGTCACAATTATCAGATAATCACATAATCTTAGGGTTTCTAATTATCACATATAATTTTAATTAAATCCTTTTTTATTTAAGTAATAACCATGAACGATTTGCATGAAACATCATGGTTTTTACTTCTTTTTAACACTTTAAACTTTAAAGGTACAACATGTTGTTCATAACAATTATCTAATAATGATAAAAACTTGGATTTATAATTTTAGATCACAAAAATCAAATTTTTTAGAGCTAAAAATTAGGGTTTCCGATTCGTCAAGAGGTTTTCGATCCATAATTAGAGTTTACGATCGGAAAGCAGGGGTTTCCGATCGAAACAGGGTTTTCGAGTGGGTCGGAAAAGCCTTTCCGATCGGAACCTTTCCGATCGGACACTTTTCGATCGGGTCGAAAAGCCTTTCCGATCGGAACCTTTCCGATCGGGCACTTTTCGAATGGGTACTTTTCGATCAGTTCGTAAACCCTTTACGATTTGGATCGAGAAGTAGGGTTTCCGGTCGGAAAACAAGGGTCTCCGCACCGGAATAGGTTTTCCGATCGGAAATCAAGGGTTTCCGATCCGGAATAAGGCTTTCCGATCGGAAAACAAGGGTTTCCGATCGGGTCGAGAAGTGGTTTTTCGATCAGGGACTTTTCGATCGGGTCGAAAAGTCCTATTCCATCGAACTTTTTTCGTTTTTACCAATTGCGAAACCTTTTCCAATTGTAAAACACGATTTTTAAATGAATCGAAAAGCTAGAATCTTGTTTTGGTTACCCCCCTTCCAAGTTTTATTCCCGGTAATTAATTAAAATCATAGGTGGCTCGTGATACCACTGTTGGGGTATATAACTTTTATCAAAACACGAGTACGCAGCGGAAAGAATCCTATGAATTAATCTAATTAACCGGTATTAGAATGTGTACCTTTTTAGCTCGGCAAGACTTGATCTCTTGGAGGATTTGAAGTAAATCCCTCTACGATCGCACACACGACACACCAATGCTATGTGCTAGCAATGATCACGAACTTCTCTTGATGTAGGCTTGGTCGTACCACACAAGAACCGAAACCTCCCTTGGGTTTTTCTTGTTGCCGAATTCGAGAGGAAGGAGAGAGAGATTTAGGGTTTTTTCTTTTTCTCATAAAGCAGCAACTAATCCTTAAACCCAGAGGGTCTATTTATAGGATTAGAATACTTGATAAACAAGTAAAAGGATAGGCATAGGAGCCCTAGTCGAAATCCACTAGAGGCCCTATCCAAAGCCTTCTCTCAATTTGTAATCCAATTACAACTCTCTCTCTCTTAATTACAACTAACACCCCTGTTAACAATTAACTTGTCAGTTTTTAACGAAACCTCGTTAAATATTCGTGATAAATATTAATTAACCATTAATTAATATCAATACATTTGGTGTCGAGACGTGTGACCCCGTAGGCTTAAATAACTTCCGGACATACGCTTACTATTACATGATCATATCCCTACAGTTCCCTTGCTGGCCAGAAATCTCGAGAGGGAGAGAGTGCAGAAGTGTATGTCTTGTGAGGTGCAAGTAAAAATGAGAAGTTTGGCTTGGGGTTTCTATATATATAGTGCTAGTTTCGCCGGCAGTGTCGCTGGTAGTTTCGCTAGCCACGCGAAACTGGTCATGTATTAGCTACCGGGCGAAACTGTAATTTCGCTTGGTAGTTTCGCTGGCTACCAAGAAAAGGGGTCAATTTACATTCTAAGTAAGATAAACACGATTTCTCGATAAATCACATAATTGCACAATTAATTAAATAAGCATGTTGCATTACTTCATACAGTAGTAACAAGTAAATAATCATATAACACATATGGACGGGTTCGGTGATCAACCAAAGGTCGTGGACGTATCCGTTCTAGTTAAGTATTAGTTACTAGTTGTAATGTGACTAACGGAGATTGCCTAACGGAGCTAATGGAATTAACGGAAAAACTTAACGGAGTTAACTTGGGAGGTTACAGTTGTCACAGCCTCCCCATGTTAAGGAATTTTCGTCCCGAAAATTAGTTAGTACCTTGGGTTGATGCGGAGGTTTGATCGAACAGGTGAGGATACTTCTTCCTCATCTGGTCTTCTCGTTCCCATGTGAACTCCGGTCCACGTTTTGAATGCCATCTGACCTTGACAATTGGGATCTTGCTTCGCTTCAATGCTTTTTCTTCGCGTCCCATTATCTCAACGGGTTGTTCTATAAATCGGAGTTGCTCGTCGATGTGGAGCTCCTCGAGTGGAACCACTAGAGTGTCATCAGCCAGACACTTTTTCAAGTTAGAAACGTGAAACACGTTGTGTACCCCATCCAGCTCAGGTGGCAAGTCCAAACGATACGCCACCGTTCCAATCTTCTCTGTTATTGGGAAAGGTCCTATGTAGCGGGGGTTTAACTTTCTGCGCTTCCCAAAACGCACAACACCTTTCCAGGGCGAGACTTTCAACAGTACACGATCGCCCACCTCGAATTCTAATGGCCTTCTACGTTTGTCTGCATAACTCTTTTGACGGTCTCTTGCTGCCTTCATACGGTTTCTAATTTGCACAATTCTTTCTGTCGTTTCGTACACCATCTCTGGTCCAGTGAGTTGGCTATCATCGACTTCAGCCCAACAGACCGGTGATCTACACTTTCGTCCATAGAGAGCCTCAAAGGGAGCGGCTCCAATACTGGAATGGTAGCTATTGTTGTAGGAGAATTCGACCAGTGCCAAGTGAGTTTCCCAGTTCTTTCCAAAATCCATTACACACGCTCGGAGCATATCCTCAAGAGTCTGGATTGTGCGTTCAGTTTGGCCATCTGTCTGCGGATGGTATGCGGTGCTCATATCCAAGCGAGTACCTAACGCTGATTGTAGTGATCTCCAAAAGTGTGAAGCAAATCTGGGGTCTCAATCGGAGATAATAGACAAGGGTACTCCGTGGAGCTTGACAATCTCGTCAATGTAGATTTGCGCTAGCTTGTCAGTCTTGTCATTTTCCTTGAGGGCTATGAAATGAGCGGATTTTGTTAGTCTATCCACAATGACCCAAATCATGTCATTTCCGCGAGGCGTACGGGGCAGTCCCGTGATGAAATCCATGGATATTTCCTCCCATTTCCATTCGGGAATCGTCGGTTGCTGCAGTAATCCTGGAGGTTTACGATGTTCTGCTTTGACCTTCGAGCATGTTAAGCACTTGCCGACATATGTAGCAATGTCAGCCTTCATCTTGGGCCACCAGTATAATCCTTTCAGATCTTGGTACATTTTATCCGAACCGGGATGGATTGAATATCGAGACTTGTGAGCTTCGTCCATCACCAGCTCTCGAAGATTTCCATGAAGAGGCACCCAAATACGATCCTTGTAGTAGCGGAGTCCATCCGACTTAACCTCCGAAGTTCCATCTATGCCATTTAAGGATTCTGCCTCATAGTTTTCCTCTTTCAAAGCTTCCTTCTGGGCATCCCGAATTCTATCCGGTAACCCAGCATGAATCGTGAGTTGTAGAGCTCGAACCCTTCTAGGTTTCGCATGTTCTTTTCTGCTTAATGCGTCGGCCACAACGTTGGCCTTTCCCGGGTGATACTTTATTGCCAAGTCGTAGTCGTTAAGCACCTCGATCCACCTACGCTGTCTCATGTTGAGATCTTTCTGTCCCATAATATGCTGGAGGCTTTTATGATCAGTAAATATTGTGCATTTGGTACCGTATAGGTAATGTCTCCAAAACTTTAAGGCGAATACGACAGCTCCTAACTCCAGGTCATGCGTCGTGTAATTCTTTTCGTGAGACTTTAGCTGTCTTGAACCGTAAGCGATGACTTTTCCCCTTTGCATCAGGACACATCCAAGTCCTTGGAGAGAGGCGTCACAATAGACCTCGAAGTCGTCAACACCATCTGGTAGGGATAATACAGGCGCAGTACAAAGTTTTTCCTTTAATGTCTGAAAGGCGGCCTCTTCTTTCTCACCCCATCGGTACTGAACGCCTTTATGCGTAAGAGCGGTTAGCGGTTGAGCTATCCGAGAAAATCCCTCGATAAAACGACGATAGTAGCCCGCTAACCCTAGAAATTGCCGGATTTCCGTTGGTGCTCGCGGGGTAGACCAATTCTTGATCGCTTCTATTTTGGATGGGTCGACATGAATACCTTGCTCGTTAACGATGTGGCCCAGAAATTGAACTTCTCGGATCCAAAAGTCGCATTTGGAGAATTTGGCGTAGAGCTGCTCCTTCCTTAACAATTCTAATACTAACCGCAGGTGTTGCTCGTGTTCTTCTTTCGTCCTTGAGTAGATGAGTATGTCGTCGATGAAAACGATTACGAACTGATCTAGGTAAGGTTTGCACACGCGGTTCATGAGGTCCATGAACACCGCCGGTGCGTTTGTTAAGCCGAAAGGCATGACTAGAAACTCGTAATGACCGTAGCGCGTTCTGAAAGCCATCTTTGAAATGTCCTCCTCGCGGACTCTAAGTTGATGATACCCGGACCTTAAGTCAATTTTTGAGAAGTAGTTGGATCCTTGTAGTTGGTCGAAGAGGTCGTCGATCCGAGGAAGAGGATATCGGTTCTTGATAGTGACTTTGTTGAGCTCGCGGTAATCTATGCACATCCTGAACGTCCCATCTTTCTTCTTGACGAATAAAACTGGTGCGCCCCATGGCGATGAGCTAGGCCTGATAAAACCTTTATCTAACAGCTCTTGCAGTTGAGCGGATAGCTCGTGGAACTCGTTCACCGCCAGACGATACGGTGCTCGAGCAACCGGAGCTGCACCTGGAACAAGATCGATTCCGAACTCGACTTGTCGATGTGGAGGTAGACCAGGTAATTCTTCTGGGAATACATCGGGGAAATC
This sequence comes from Deinandra increscens subsp. villosa, assembly GCA_039602395.1. Classification (NCBI taxonomy): domain Eukaryota; kingdom Viridiplantae; phylum Streptophyta; class Magnoliopsida; order Asterales; family Asteraceae; genus Deinandra; species Deinandra increscens. The sequence goes on from JBCNJP010000127.1 coordinate 159,997, forward strand.
GCGAACTATCGGAAAATCTTCAATTTTCTTCTCTGCGAGGCTTTGATCCGTAACCGTTGCCAGAACGGCCACGTGTCCTTTCCGAAGGTACTTCTGTTCCTTGAGGTAAGATATGATTCCGGAGACAGTACCTCCCTTTTCACCCTGAATCGAGAGTACTTCTCCGTTTGCGGAGGGAATACGTATGACTTTTTCTCGACAGACGAGTTCTGCGTGGTGCATGGACAACCAGTCCATACCAATTATTACGTCAAAGCTACCGATTGTAAAAGGCATCAAATCTATGCCGAACTTATGGCCTGAGAGTTCTAAGGTACAATCCTTGACTATATGTGTTGCATCGACAAGCTTACCGTTAGCTAATTCAACAGTGTATTTGGCTCCTAGGGGTTCCGTCTTGGCCTTTATCAATTTGCAAAACTTAGTTGAAATGAAACTTTTCTCGGCACCAGAATCAAATAACACATTCGCAAAGTAGTTGTTGAGGAGAAACTTACCAGTAATCACGTTAGCGTCTTCCTTCGCTTCACCAGAACCCATGGCAAATGCTCGTCCGCGACCACCATTTCCCCCGTTGCCATTTCCACCACCATTGTTGTTGTTGTCGTTCCCACCTTTCTTCAACTGGGGGCAGTCTTTCTTCAAGTGCCCCGGTTTTCCGCACTCGAAACACCCTCGGGGGCCTTCATTATTCTGCTTGGGTTTATTCAGCATGTCACCCCAGCAATTTTTGGCAACATGCCCGATTTTGCCACATCGCTCGCATGCTGGTCGTTTACAGTCACCATTGTGATGTGTGTTGCACTTGTTACAGTAGGGTGACTTTCCCCTGTACCTGCTGGAACCCTGCCCACTGTTACCTTGTCGGTTTTGGTTGCCACCGCCACCGTTGTTACCATAACCTCCCTTGGAGTTATCAAACTTCTTGTTCTGATTTTGGGAGTTTGAAGACCTCCCTGCGTCGTTGCCAGAATTTGTGAGGTTACTTGGTTCCTCATCTCTCTGCCTCTTCCCATCAAGGGCAGCTTTTGGGGTTTTCCTTGGTGGCAAGGTTCCTTGAGCCACCGCCTGGTCAGTCAGTTTGTGCGCCAGCCGGATTGCCTGTCGCACATAAGTGGGATTAGATGAGGTAACCATACCCTTGATTTGTGGTACCAGTCCTTCCACATACAACTCAATTCGTTTATATTCGGCATCCACCATTGTCGGACAGAGTCGGGAGTAAGATTGATAACGGGTAGTGTACTCCTCTATTTCCGAGCCTTCCATTTTGGAGCTTCCAAACTCGACTTCCAGTCTTCTGACTTGATCACGAGGGCAATACTCCTCCATGATTGCTTCCCTGAATTCTTGCCATGTCATGGCGTTTGCCTCATTTAGTCCCAATATCTGAATCTGAGCATTCCACCATGTTAATGCGGAATCCTCAAGAGTACCAGTAGCATACTTCACCTTATCTCCGTATGGGCAGTTGCACATTAGAAACACCTTCTCTGACTTTTCAAGCCATCTAAGTAGACCCACAGCACCTTCGTCACCCTTGAATACCATTGGCTTGCATTCCATGTAGGCTTTGAATGTGCATTGAGGCGGTTGACCTTGGAAATGCTGCTGAGCGGCTGCTAGGGCTACTGCAACTCCTTGATTAATCATATTCTGAACCTGTGCAGCAGTGAAGGTTCCTGGGTTGGTTTCGGGATCTCTCCGCGGAGGCATGATTTCTAGCAAATCAATGCAAAACTTCCAAAGGTTAGTATTCCCACTACTAGAAAGTTGCTAAGTTCCGTTAAGTGTTGCATACTAGTACAATTCACATAAAGCATCCATTTACATGAACAGTGTATTTTAAGTTGTAATGCGGTGGTAATAGTGTTAAGAACATGTAAACACATAGTACAAGTTATGTTGGCATCACAGACTAAAAGCAATATCATATCAGTCATACAGGTTCGCTAAGAACAGCATGAAGTTCGCTAAGGTCATATTTTAGAAAAATTTTCTAACTCAGAAATTTCTAAGTCTCGGAAAAGAAAAAAAAATTCCACCCAAAATTTTCAGGTTCCAATACCGTCACAAGACAAGAATTCTAAATGAGGATCATCTTCAGCACGCGAGGCAGTACTTTGCGGAACGGGTTGCAACCAAAGTTTTCAAAAACAGTTACAGTTCAGAAATTTTACTTTTAAAAATGTTCTGGTTCGCTGTAACCAAGGGCTCTGATACCAATCTGTCACACCCCCAATTTCCACTAACGGAGTATAACCGTGTGGGGTGTGATCCAGACCAGGATCCCAGACTTTAGTCACAACCAAACCATAACAGAATTTATAAATTAACATAAAGTTTTAGTTACAGACCAAAATAGTAAGTTTAACAGTTCAGCGGAAGCATAAATAAAGTTGCAGTCATGGTGTTACAAAACGATGGATTTGAATATTTGAAATTTCCAAGTTTTTCAAAAGGTATCCATAGGTAGTACTGCCGCCACTGGTGCCGTCCATGATCCACCTAGCGACCTGAAAAGAATCAACAATCAAGTGTCAGCCAAGGCTTGTGAGTTCACTAAAGCAGTCTACCCGTCACAAGTAGACCTAATGTTTATGGATAAAGACAGGTAAAACACAATCAATATCATAAGACCAGTAAAATTCCATATCGTAGGTAGCTAGCCTATAGTTATGTACACCTGAATTGTTCGTAACCGAAGCTGACAATGTTTTGATAGGGATTACCTATGAACCTTGCCTTCCCGTGTCTTTACGGATCACGGAGGGTAGGCTAACATTGATCTCAGTCCGACCGCCAGTCGGGAGGGTGCATCACGTGCACCGCTGAGCGGGGGTGTCAATCCCCAGTAGTACTACTCAATATTACCTCGCTATTATATATTAACGGCCCGAAAGTAAGGACTTTTTATAAATAAAGTTCAATCCAGTGCCACATATGATATTATGTCGGAAACTTACCCAGTAAGAAACACCTTACCGTTTGGGTCACCATCCTTACCGGAAGTAACCACTTGCGCGTTATCGTCCCTGAATGGACATAACAATAATATAAATGAACTCACCTTAGGTTGCTCGGCTTACTCTTCAATAGATCCGATTATGATTGCTAACGAGGACCTAATAATCACATTAAGGTCTTAGGTGTAAGGTTGTGTTTAAACTACTAGCACGTTGGAAAATACGACACGACATAACGACACACGACACCGATGGTTGATCATACACAAGGGTTCATATACATCAGAAGTCAAAACATGTATCATCATAGTATAATCATGCAAGTCATGGCATAACATTCAAGTAAAATTGCACAAGTTTGGATTCTGGTCACAATTTCGCTAGCAGTTTCGCTAGGCAGTTTCGCTGTGTGCAGGGGCAGCACTTTCGCTAGGCAGCACCCGATGACACAGTTTCGCTAGGCTAGTTTCGCTCGAAACTGTTGGCACAGTTTCGCTAGCCTAGTTTCGCCCGAAACTGGTTTGAACTTTCGTTCAGGGAATTTCGCTTGGTAGTTTCGTTCGGACAGGTCTGGTTGGTTTGCCCGGCGACACTACAGTTTCGCTACATAGTATCGCTGGATGAAGATATACATAGTTTCGCTACCTAATTTCGCCTGATGAAGGCACAGTTTCGCTAGTCGCTAAAAAAACCCGTAAATTTGACTAAAAACCTTTCTAACAGCTTCTATACCTCATGCAATTCGATATCTAGCATACCTAAACGTTTACCAACATCATGTGAGCAATTTTAACACCTTAAACATGGATTCTAGTCATCAAATCACCAAGAACACATTTTCACATAAAGGAACCTAACTAGCATGGATCTTCATATTGACATGGCAAGTTACAGAATTTATGTTATGTCTAGCACCCTTAAGCATTTTAACAGAAGCATACACAATTGCATGTAAATTTGGTCATCTAATTAAGTAAAGCACAAAGAGAGACATAGAAGAAGTGGTCTTGGGGACTCACGGTTGATCTCCAAGCTCGAATGGATGATGATCGGGGCTGGGATTGAGGCGGTTCGTGTTGTTCCCTTGCTGGCCAGAAATCTCGAGAGGGAGAGAGTGCAGAAGTGTGTGTCTTGTGAGGTGCAAGTAAAAATGAGAAGTTTGGCTTGGGGTTTCTATATATATAGTGCTAGTTTCGCCGGCAGTGTCGCTGGTAGTTTCGCTAGCCACGCGAAACTGGTCATGTATTAGCTACCGGGCGAAACTGTAATTTCGCTTGGTAGTTTCGCTGGCTACCAAGAAAAGGGGTCAATTTACATTCTAAGTAAGATAAACATGATTTCTCGATAAATCACATAATTGCACAATTAATTAAATAAGCATGTTGCATTACTTCATACAGTGGTAACAAGTAAATAATCATATAACACATATGGACGGGTTCGGTGATCAACCAAAGGTCGTGGACGTATCCGGTCTAGTTAAGTATTAGTTACTAGTTGTAATGTGACTAACGGAGATTGCCTAACGGAGCTAATGGAATTAACGGAAAAACTTAAGGGAGTTAACTTGGGAGGTTACAGTTTTCACATGTTATTTGCAGGGCAGAAAAATAGCGAACCTTCCCATCAGATGTGGCACTTGAAGTACATCGCACTTTAAATGATTGATCAAACATCCTATCAAGCTGTTGGATGCAACACTCTTGTAGTATAGATTACGTGAACCTTAAAGCTTCAAACCTGCAACACCGGGGTGTTTCTTGACCTCCCTAAAAGCTCAGTAAGTTGGACCCGGTATTGTATATGAACCCTCGATGGTATTCTATGACAGGGTCTAGAAACAAAATCCCAAAATTCGAATCAATGAAAGATACCATAAAAAAGGAAATGTAACAACAACCTTAAACCTCACAGTAGTAGGCAGAAAGCCACACAGGGAAGTAAAGAGGTAGAAAGTTAACCACAACAATAATGAGATGTGTACTCTGGTTGATTTAATCATTTACTGGTGCGGAGCTGCGGCACCTTTTTATATGGGAACCTCATATACACCACTAACCTTACGTCCAAAGATATACTTCTCTTAATATAGCGACATTATAAAAACAATGTACGCACGTGTTTTGATGTACTTGCAAACAACCTTTGAATACCAATATTGCCTGTATAACATAACATAACATAGGAGAAATTTTGTTGGCCTGGTGTAACATGCACGCAATGCTGGCAACATTCACAATACAGTTACCTACACTATGTACCACTTTCTTAGAAGAGAAAAGGAGCAAAAGCAAAGGCAAATTTTGTGATTGTTTTGTATATGTAAACCGAAGAAGAGGCCACTGATAAACATAACCCTAGATCTATAAAAAGCCGACAGGGAGCATTAGCAACACTGTATATTGTCATACATAGATCTACAAATGTTCTGTGCATGGAAAACATGGGGCATTATTTCCATTATATTACTTTCAGATAATCCCATATGCATCGACATTCATAAACTATTTCTTATAATGTATACACTTTATAGTCCAAGACTGTAAATGATAATAGCACAATCGCGACGTGACGTTAAAAATTTGGTGCTTGCATTGTCATTTTTAGTAACACAAACATGCAGATAGTTGGTGTACTAAGAAGTAAAAATACATAAGTGAAGAATAGTACAACTTTAACTGATTAATGTGCTCGGGATGTTGTCTGGTTATTACCAGCGTATATGTTAGCAAATGCTTTGGTCTACAACGTTACTGCAAGTGCACCACAATAAACAATCTACTCTTGCAGCAGTGTAAATGAGCCAAGTATTGACATATTGATTGTTTTTAAACACGGGTAACAATACGAAGCATCTAAGTTGATGATGTAAAATGTAACAAAGCTTCTTTAAATCATGGCATGTGATGTAATAACATGTAAATAAGAAACCAGAAATGTATTTAATTATGTTCACCAGAATTGAAGGATAAAAACCACATTCAAAATTCCTAACTCCCAAAAGGGGGAAAACGGGGAAAGAGCATCAAAGTTTTAAAATTTGTAATGATTTGCCACGTAGAATACTGTAAACTTGTTAACTTTTCTCCAGATGAGCTTCTCAACATGGTCTAGCACAGCCATAAACAATAACCATTTACCGCTTCCAACGCCTCACGCTTCATCGTCAGATTCGACAATAACGGCACGCCTACACAATTCCAAGGAAACCGATGTCGTAAAACAGGTGGCAAGCACAATACCATTCTATATTCAATAATAATATGACAGTGTGCTTATTGCACACACAATCATTTAACCACTACACATATCACCAGGTAGAACATGGCTCGTAAGCAATCAGAGTTTAACAACAAGTAGGACTGAGAATACATCCATAAACCAAAAAACCGTTTACCTTATCTTCGGCTTAGCATAAGCCGATGAAGGTGGATCGGCAACATCAACTTCCAAAGATTCCTCCGTTACAGAGTCATAACTACCCCTGCAACAAAGTAAGACACAACGTGTTACGATAAACGTACCTGAAGATGCGCATCATGTACATAGAAGAACATTACGTACATGTTACTTTCACTAGTCCTTGTTGTTGACGTAGGCATACTTGCGCTATTTACGTGCTTCAACCGCTTTGCAGGTGTTTGCCTGACAGATACATTACCCTCTTCATTCCCTGCCACCGCCACCTCCATAGCAGTACCTGCATCTGAATTATCAGGTTGGTTTCTTTCAACAGCTACACCATTCACAGAGCCATACCCAAGAGCTGCTTCATAGAACATTGCAACAAAGATGACCAGAAGGTGAAGAAGATGATTCACCAAAGACAGGGAAACCATTTACGCGATACATACAGTCGGATGGTTCTTTTTTCAGCCTTCTTCGCAGGAGTCAGCATAGCAAATTTGTCTTTCTCTGGCACCCCAAGGGAACACAGTTGTCTTGCTTAACTACATCATTAGCTTCACCAAGATCCCTAGACGGGTAAAGATTCATCCCTGGAAGCATGACCTGGCCACAGCTAAAGCTTTCATATTCCCCATACTAGTAATAAGTACGTGCCTTGAGCTCAAATATATGTCCCCCTAATTAACTCACGGATAGCGTTGGGAAGGACCGCGTCATCGGTTGACGTGTCTTATAAAACCACAATGAGAAGTGAACTGAAATAAATAGTGAACATCATCTATACAAAGGGAGCAAACAATATACACAAACCAGCTCATGGTTATCGAGTAATGACTTCGATGTCCTCTTGATCAACTGCTCACCCGCCTCGTCAAACAAAACCACAACAACATGGGTTGTTGTATCTTTCACCTCAAGCTACAACTTGTACCTGTGTTTTGCAGTAAACAGTATTTGGTAACACTAATTAGCAACATCAACTGTTGTACAACACAATAATAACAATCTATCAGTACCTTGCATGTGGAAACATGACAGGCATGTCACATACGTCACACCAGGAATTTCCATCCTTGCGGGTTACACCTTTCCGGCAGCGTCCACTGTTACACGTGAAGTTGAACTAGCTGTTATTCGTTCGTACATCTATGACCTGTACAGCCCCCCTAAAAAAGGCTGGCTGTTCAAAACAATCAGGCACGATGAAAGTGGTGGTCTTGCTATAGCAACATAGTACAATTATGGTAAATCAGCTGGAGAAGTACAAACCTGGTTTTTATCCTGCCTAGCCAACTGTAAAAGTGCACCCAGTCTATCAACCTTGAGTGGCTTATCACCAACCGGTTCTGGCTCTTCAAGCAGGTCGACACCCCTGACAATACCAACAACAGGGTCACATAGAACATATAAAATACCAACTAACCCCAAACACATAACTCTTTAGATACTATTACCTTATTGCAGCATTAAATATTTCAAGTTGCAGTACACCGTTGGAGTCTACAATAATCGTTGATGATGAGCTTGACAGTGTAAGTGCACCTGCAAAGGAAGTTAACTATCAGATAAATACCACCAACCTACCATGGACGGTGCATGTCGGGACACATACCAAGGTACAGCTTCACGCTCATTGAAGTTAATATAACGGTATACACACCAGTCTTCTTCTCCTTCCTCTGAATAAACATCTCACCTAGCTTCCCCCATAGTGTTACAGTAATGTACTTACCCCTGGGAAGAGAAAAAAAAAAGAAGGACAAACATGGACTGTTTAATAGCTATCTGACAGGGCTGCGTATGTTACCGTTCGTTGTGTAGACGAATATCGAGCGTCTATCTCCCGGTCGGCTTCGTTATAACAGGGCCGACCTTTGTAACATACCCGATGACATCTGCGGCAACATTTAATACCCATTCAAAGAGAGCATACAAAAAATAACCATATTGAACACATAGCATAGACATACGGGACTAAAACAACATTATAACAGAGAAAATAATAATAAGCACACGAAACAACCGTTACCTTTCTACCACTTACTTATAAACCCTCAACAACATAATAGCAAAACGAAATAAAAAACAATAGACAAATCTAGGTACGGAAAGTAGGCATTTTTAGGAAGCATATCAATGAAGTAACTGTTACCGGTAACCTCCAAATCTTCAAGTTGTACTATCGCTAAAGCATGTCGGGCAAACCCATGATGCTCCCCACCAACCTTCCTGACCACCGTCGAGCCCTGCAGTTCAATCAAGAACTGACTGTCCTTTAATATTTGATATTCCTTACGGTTCTTTAAAACAATAAAATCCCTCAACAAATAGACATAGCCTTCTTTGAGTTTGTCCACAAAGAAATGAGCAATATTTCTCCTAGCGGTGGCGTGGATACATAGCCCCTGCAAAGAACATAAGTTAATGGCACACCATTAACCACAAAGTCAATATTAGATATTAAAATGATAGTAAGAAGAAGAACTTCACTTACATCGTTATCAGACAGGATGTAATCTGTGCTCATATAACGACCGTGAACATTGTTGCAATCCCACATTCTACAAATCATTACGAAAAGAGGACCAGAATACCCTAACGTCAACTCTTCCAAACACAAACCTGATGGAGGGGATGGGTGTGAAGTTCATTCAACGGGATGCTTCGACATTGAGAAATCTGTTTCACTGTCCTGATGGAGGGGATGGGTGTGAAGTTCATTCAAGGAAATATTGTATGCAGTGTTGTAAAACTCGGCGTAGGCGATGCCTAAAGCGCTAGGCGGCATGTTACTGAAGAGCTTAATTTTAGGCAACTCGCCTGAGCAACTCGTGGGCGGTCAAACTCGGTCAACCTCGGTGCTAGGTGGGCAACTCGGCCTAGGCGGTCAAACTCGGTTAACGCAATTTAAATTTTTTTTATATAAAAAATTTTTAAAAAAATAACTAACTGAAAAAAAAGTAATTTTAATTTAATTTTTTTTTTAAAAAAAATGAAAGAAAACCCTAAATCTTCTTCGTCATTCACTTCACAGTCATATGTCTCATGTCTGGAATGAGTTCATCGCAACTCCGGACTCCCAAACCTTATCGTCGTTCGTTGTTCTTTTTTCGCCGTCTACAGTTCGTCGTCGAAAAGCAATCGAGTTCATTGCATCACCTTCTTTCTTGAATCGTCAAGCCCTAATCACTTCATCTACAGTTTGTTGTCTACCGTCTAGTCTTCTTCAATCAAGTTCGCCTAAGAATCCATGGTAGATGATTAGATGATTGTTATTTTTATGTCTAGACTATCGTGAAGGGTGATATCAATTTTCGAAATACTAATGATGATATCAATATTATATTTTTAATATTTATGCATTTTATTATAAATATTAGCATTTGAACATGTATATAATTTCTAAAAAAAGTATTTTCATCATAATACCATTTTCGAGTACTCTCCGAGTATTCCCTGCCTAGGCCGAGTACTCTCAACTCTCCAGTCGGCCGCCCGGGGAGCGTCTAGCAAGTTTTGCAACCTTGATTGTACGTCTAAGAAAACCAGAGACCCGTCTCCAGGTAATTTATAATAGCATGGGGTATACCCATGTTATCAAACCCATGTTATTGTGCCACGTAGGCGGTGACTGGGCGCTGACTGGATAACATGACTTGATAACATGGGAGGGGTATACTCCCATGTTATCACCTCATGTTATCAATTTTTTTTAATGTTTTTTTTTTAAAATTTAAATGAAAAATATAAAAACTAAATATATTAAACATTAAAACTAAATATATTAAACACAAAGACATAGATAGAAATGTGAAAAAAATAAAACTACGGGTTTCGGGTCCTCAACTTCGCGACGATATCGGCTTTTTCTCGCTCGATCAACTCCTTATGCTCTTCGGGTAAACCCGTAGTATCCATTCGGAGAACTCGTAGTTGATTCATTCGATTTTTTTCTTCCGCGAGACGGATTTGCTTGGCACGTTGTTCCTTTTTTTCCGAAGCTAGGAGGTTGAATTTTCTTATTTCTTCCAACAATGCGTCGTCTTCAACCACCAAACATTGGATAATTCCATACGTTTTGTTGCAACTCGTTTTCGTTCGGAGTGTTTGGAGTGTTTGGGGTGTTTGGATTCATGGTAATTGTTTTAAAAAGTATAGAAGAATTGGAGAAGTGAAGAAGAAGGTGTGATAAAGTGTATAAATTGTGTGGTATATATAGTGGATAAAAGGTTAATTAGTTGATTGATTAAAAAAAAACAAAAAAAAAACAATTTCCAACGGTTGAAAATATTACCGTTCAACGGTAATATTTCAAATTGACGCCCGTTAGCCCCTCGACGCCTCCCTCAAAACGCCCCTATAACGCCCAGGGCGGGGCGGTGTTCCACGCCCGTCAAGGGCAATGACGCCCCCTTGACGGGGGTATACCGCATGCTATAAGCATATGGAACGAAGAAAGTACCACACATTAACTGCATCCTCAATAAATTTGTAGTAACAATACGTAATGGAAGCAACTGAGAAGGCTCAATAACTCACGGATATTTAAGTCCATTAATTTTAGAAAACAACAGATAAAAGTAAAGGACATATAGAACCAATGAATAAACCCTACGAAGGACGAAACACAAGCACAATTGCTTATTTATTTTGTAACCCTTGTCCACACTTGGAGTTCTATTTCTGCGAAGGAAGAACGAAGAAGCTAGGAAAAATAGGAACAAATGTGTGTTTACCTGTCTTAGAATTTTTATCTTTGCTTACAAACAGATTAGCAATTTTTATATATTTTATAGGGGTGTTCGCGGTCCGGTTTTTACGGTTTTTGGGTCAAACCGTAAACCAAACCGTTAGTTATGGTTTTTAATAATCGAAAACCTAAACCGAACCGTTAAAAATTAAAACCGAACCAAACTGAACCGTTACTTCCGGTTTGGTTTCGGTTTGGTTTCACGGTTTAGGATATTTAAGCTTTCAATATAAGTTTAGATATAAAATTTATATTAAAAGAAAATTCGAAATAAACTTTATCAAATGTGGGAATGAGAATATGAGCTAGTCTACTATACTTGTAATCTCTAATTTGTTAATACAAAATCCAGCTCTAAATAGAACATGTAACCTCCAAAACATGATGCAAATACTAAAGTTCATAATATAAACAATAGTATACTAGATTTCCAGGATAAACATGTCTAAAAATTTCGGACATTTTGTTATTAAACGCTAAACCCAAAATCTCATTACAAAAAACAAGTCAATGTAATTTATATATATATATATATATATATATATATATATATATATATATTATTTATTATATGTACATGGTCCAGTCCGGTTTTTTACGACCGGTTTTTCATATAAACCGTAAACCAAACCGTTCACAACGGTTTAAAATTTTTGAAACCGACCGACCGTTTGTTAAGATAAAAAACCGACCGCGAAACCAAACCGATGACCGGTTTGGACGGTTTCGCGGTTTGAAACCGAACCATGAACACCCCTAATATTTTATATGAAATATCTTGATTTTAACATAGTTTTGTTACCTTACTAATTTTTAGTGTACTTCTTAAAATAAATAGAAATAAAATATTCATATCCATAGATATAATTTTCCACATAAAAGATCGTTTATTTTAATCCGATGATTTGTAATTTGTTATGTATTATCTAACCTTAACTCCCATGACATTGTAATAAATATTCAATACATAAAAACAGTTTTAAGTAGTCTTAGGATTCATTATGTGAGACATGAGCAAAACATTGTAATCCAGATAAAACACGATATGACAATAAACACTTCATATGACTATAACAAAAGCCTATCAACTTAACGATTGAGCATGCATCCGCCTTCTAATTCTCTATAAATGCCACATCAAGCCAAACACAGACTCAGACATTTCAATGGACAACAGGCCTCTATTCTACGGCTACCCTACAAACCATACACATTTTAAGTAGCCAAAAAAATAACATGGTGTAATGTTTCAATAGTCAACACAAGAAGGCAAATTGGTCTACCAATTTAAAGATAGGAAATAGGACAAACAATAATTTGGTTAATTGTAAATCAAACGTATTAACTAAAATACCATGTCAGCTTTTGATTGGGGACGCAGGTCAACCCGGGCCAGGCAGATATACGGGCTAACACCCCAAACCCTTACCCCACACTTCCATTTGCCCCCCCCCCCTCCCCCCCAAATCTAATTCTCTCACTACTTCGTCACGCCATCCCCCCCCCCCCAATCTAATTCTCCCACTGCTTTGTCACATATATCATCTACATCTAGGGTTTCCACTACCAAATCGTTGCCAGCCGTTACGCTGTTCAATCCCATTAAGCACGACTGAATCACCAGCCATGTAACCCTCCAGCATTTTCGATTAAAGATTTCACTCTAAGTTATGATGTAATCAGATTTGTTAATCCGAGATGTTTTTCAAATATAGCTTGGTTTATCTCCTCCATTTTCAGTCCTCTTAAGGTAATGAGCTTTATACTCTTATCAATCAACATATGTAGGCTAATTCACAATTTACAGACGAAGATACACATGCATTAATTGCAAGGATTCACACTTGTTTACCCAAAAAGGCTTTCCAAATACTAAACAGAATTAGTCTTGACTGATACAATAAACCACAAAGACGAATTACCAAACACCTAATTTCTAATTGATTCGCACTTGCGAAATTAGAAGCAAGGTAATGTCCGAGTTTTTGCCAGTTGCTTTTCCAAAAATTTAATCATACTTTGATATATTATTCATTTCTTTAACGCATTGAAAAGCTACTTTATAAAAGGAACGATCACAACACATGAAACTGATCGGCCACACGTATACGTTTAAAATCCTAGGGTTCTTACAATTGTTTTCCTTTGTTCGATAAAGAAATGACGTCAATACCGGGTACCGATTCGCCACCGTAGTAATGCCAAAACCTGTACCATATGGGTTATAAGATGGTAGTGGATCGGGTAAGGATCCGCGCGAGATCGCATAAATGATCAACAGTACATGGGTTATAACCACTCATTGGGTCGGGTTAGGATTCGCGCAGAATCACAACCATAAGCAACAGTTATAGCATATGAGTTATAAGTGGATGCCGGATCGGGTCAGAACCCGCGTGTAATCGCAGACATACAAACCGTTAAAACCTATTCTAATAACCTTGAAGGAATGTTTGACACCCCCAAATCTTGTACAAATGCGTTTTACATGGTGAAACAAACGTAAGGAAAATGAACATTATTTCTTTAATCCATAAACAAACTGCACAAAATTGGGAATCATTTGATTTGATCAAAATAAGGTTAATAAATCAAAACATTAACCATAATCTTAAAAAAGAAAATTCCTACTTTAAACCTCAAAAGGAAGTTTAAGGTAAAATATTATAATAAGTAAGAACTAAAACACATATATATGCATCCGGTTTTTAGGCCTTCTCTTTTTGCTACGCCTCAAAGATGTACCTTGCATGTTCTCAATATAGGGAAATTAGGTAACCTATATATACTTATATAACAAAGGCAAAACGGACATTCATTTTCTAGAGATAGATTTCTGCACAATTTATATGATCCGTTATAGACTTTGTTTCACAAATGCAAATATTATTAAATTTGTAATGCTCCTGAACAGTCGCATTTTCTTGTCAACCTTCATGAATGAGCTTAGTATCAACATGAAGTAGGTATTGTTCACATTCAAAAGCGTTAACATTTATCTCGTGCCTTTGTGTAGTCTGATGAACGGCACTAGCACAGCTGGTTTCATAAACCGTTTTTTGAGTGACTTAGAATTTAAACAAATACTATGTGAACCTGACATTGAAAATCGTAACATACCGATCAGAATTCAATTATAAAATATTTTTGTTGGGCCGTCGTTAACTCTGTTAAGTGAGATTGGGCTGATTGTTTATTTGGTGTGTTTTTTATGAATGATATTGGTATGGTTTGTTTAATTACTTGTTGTTTGTTTATTTCGTGTGTTTTTTATGAATGAGATTGACATGGTTTGTTTAATTACTCGTGCGACACCTCGTCCAAAACCAGATCAAACCTCCTTGCTTTGACTTTTAATTAAGTATTTACGTGCATTAATTTTTTTATGATTAAACTGTTAAATTACTGATAACTGATGACGTAGATAAATCCTGCGTTTGTACTGGAAAACATATACCCGTAAAATATAAGAGCTTTCATATAATAAATATGAAACTTCAATAATAAAAAGTTAAATATAAAAATTAAACTTTTTATATTTTATCAAAAATTGTTATAAACAATTCACCTCAAACATTTTTATGTACTAAAAATCTGAAAACCCATTCGTCGTCAAGACTTAGCTAAACGAGAACCAACAACCTGTTCGGCCCCAGTTAGGCCCAACAAGCTTAAAACAATTCAAACAAACCCAAGACTCAACTCGGTAACCCGACACGACCCACCGAGTGTTCGACCCAACCCGAGGGCCCGACCCGCGGCCCAACCGGCCTAGGCCGAACCCGGCGCCCTTGATCCCCTTTGGCCCACTTGAGAAAACCGGCTCAAGCCCGGTCCATTTTCCCTCGGCCCAAACCAGAAAAACCGGCCCATTTCCCTCTTTATTTCCTTTGGGCTTCGGCCCAACCCACAATCAAATTATTAAAATGTTCTAGCCCATGACTTTTATAGCCCACTACAATTATTATAAAAACTCTAGTCCATCAACTTTTATAAAAATTCACCATCTTTGTAGATTTAATATACTTGGGTTATTTTTATAAAAGTTATGATTTTTAGACATCTCTAACCATCCCATATTTTATAAAAGCTTCACCATCTCTAAAAACATGAAGCATTCTTTTAAAAGAAAAAATAAGTCACCTACACTCACACTTGATTAGTGATTCAAATGTGGTGGATTAGGTTGACAACAAGCCTAATCTAGCACCCATCACCTCAACATGGTTGCCATGTACTTGGGGCTTGGGTTAAGGAGAACACTATAGGTTATTAACCAAAATTTTGGTCATAAAAGGGAGCATCTCACCCAAGCATCCAACACACCTAAAACACTCACTCTCTCCCTCCCTTTGCCCCCCTCTCGGCTGAACCATAACCGCCAGCCACCACTGCCACCAGGGAACCACCGCCCCCAACCGCCCTCCTGCTGCCACTGACCTGTCGGAAGCCACCGCGAGCAACCAGAGACCACCACCGACCTCCTCCCTTCTCGGTTCCCTTCCCCATTCCATTGTGAGTTTTTCTAACTCATTTCTCCTACTTTTTAACACCCAAATGTGATACCCAAGTCTTGACAATGAACATTAATCACCTACATTTTGTTTAATCAATCTAATCTCTCCTCTATCTCTATTCTTCTTTGATCTCAACATTTCCATGGTTTTCTTGGAACTTAAAATAGCCAAGGAAATGGGTGAAACACTTGAAGAAATCATAAGAAAGTATTCAAGTGCACCAAGGATCATCATATTTTATTTTATGTATTTACTTGTGTTTATGATCAAGAACAAAACCCTAAATGGATATTATGCATGAACTCAAAAAATGAGTTAGATGTTCTTAAATTAAAATGTTTGAATAATTGATCCTAACACTTGAATGTTTAGTAGATAAAAATGGCAAACAAAAATAACTAGTAAATCGTTGGACCATAAAATGGGTGTTAAATAATAATCTTTAATTATTTATGTCTAGTTGGTCCTAACACACTAAGTGTTAGTGGATTTAATTTCATTTAACTATTAACCAATACTACAATAAAGTACATATAATGATGAATTAGATGCTAAGAATGTATGTAGTCATGTTTAATACATAATTATAAAGGTAGTTATTATTACATATGGTGAGGTTATTGTGAGAAGTTCAGTTTGGATAAGAAGGATAAGAAGGAATCATAGCCATTAGATCTTCAATTAAATGAAGATCTATGGCCCACAATTTTCCTAGGTAGAATCAGAGAGAAAAACTAAAGAAAACAATAGATAGAAGGGTATTATTGACTTTTTATCAAATTCCCCCATTATTTAAACCTTCATAACTCTTAGATATGACATTATTTTTAAAAATTAATAACACCATAAAAACGAGCGTCTTTTTATCTTTATAACGCGTACAGTGTTGTTATATATAAAATTAAAAAAATTACTCTTTCGATTGTATCAAAATGTTCAGATCATTGTGTCATTGTGTTAAAATGTTTAGATCATTGTGTCATATTGTTTCAAAAATATTAAAATCATTGTGTCATATTGTGTCAAAATGTTCAGATCATTGTTTCATATGTTGCCAAAAAATTAAAAAAAGTATTTAATATTATATATAGCAACAATATATATACTTTTGACACGACGACACAATGACACAATGATCTGAACATTGTGTCAAAAATCAAAAGAGTAATTTTTTTTCATTTTTTATATAGCAACACTATACGCGTTTTAAAGATAAAAAATGCTAGTTTTTATGGTGTAATTTTTTTATAAAAATAATGTCGTATGTAAAAGTTATGAATGTGTAAAACAATGTGGGAAGTAGATAAAAAGTCAACAAAAGTGGCTAAGACTAAAATACCGTCCTTCCTTGTTTATTAAATCAAGATCCAATGGCTGAAATTCCTTCTTATCCTTCTTACCTAAAACAAACTTCTCATTTGAACCTCTCCCTTATTACATATATAAGCTTTGTATTTTGTATATCTATTTACGGATTAAGCTTTGTAATTGTATATATTAGTATGTTCAGAAATCATAAATGCATTTGCGATTGTAATAAATTTTAGGTGTAAAATTGTTAATATTCCTCGACTTATATATATATATATATATATATATATATATATATATATATATATATGGGAAAGTTATTGTACAAAGGGAAAGTTACGTGCGAAGGGATCTCATCCGGTCATCTGTGCGTTTTTTTTATCTAACGGCTTATAATTAATTTAATGACTTTTTTCTCGGAGAATTAAACAAAAAGGGTAGCGACGTCATTTTACCAAAAGGGCGAACCTATTAGAACCCGTATAACGCAGGCATTTCAAAAACCATCACTAAAAAAACGGAATCAAACAGGCGCTGAAGTAAAATTCAAAAACCATACGATTCTATACTCTTTGAAACCCTACTACAATGGAGAAAGCAATAATTTCATCGAAAAAAGGTTGAAAATACAATTAAACTTTTATTGAATGAATCTATACAACATATGATACTGAAAAACATCTTGCGTGAGATGCGATATTTGAACAGTTTGATAGTTATGCATGTCTAAAACGCAGGTAAAAAGGACGAGAAAAGAACAAAGAACAGACACGACATGCCGATTATGACAGAGGATAAGATGGAGAGAGGTTGCGTTAATCGTTAAAATTGTTAAAACATAGTTATTGCGTTATTTACTTTACATTATATGCGTTGTTTTATTTGAATATGTTGCATTAATCGTATAAAACAATGTCTGTTGAGAATCTATACGATTGATTTTTTAGCTTGCGTGAAATGTTTTACACTATTTGCGTGGATTTTGAACCACTTGCGTGATTACTCTGAAAAACTAGCACCTTGAAATATAACTTGCGTAATTTCAAACATATGCTTGCGTGATTAATTTTATACCCTATTTGCGTGGATTTTGAACCGCTTGCGTGATTTCAGTACAAAAGTTGGCTGAGTTGAGGAAGATAGTTATACTAGAAGGTCACAATGATGATGATGACTTTCAAACACCTTTGAAAAAGAGAAAAAGAAAAAACATCAAAGGATGATAAAGAAGAATAAAAGAAGCCTAAAATACAAAGGCAAACCAGATTTGTAGAATACACAAACAAGAACATAACAATGAGGTGCTCTATTGAAAATCTTACTAATGCAATGAAGAATTTCAATGAGAATCAGAGAAAATCAATAGATGAAATTGGCTTCTCAAGTGCTTTAAATCTGACAATAAAAAATCACGCAGCTGTATTGGGCTACTGGCTGGTCAAAAACTATGACACAGTTAAACATGAACTAAATGTGGGCAAACACAAAATCAAGGTAACTGCACAAAAAGTGCATGAGGTTTTTGGAATCCATATGGGGAAAATAAAGGTAACAAAGAAGAACAAACCAAGAAAGGGATCAGGCAAGTCAACTGATGACTTCAAAAACCAATTCGACAGACCAACATTATCGTTTAATAATGTCCTTGATGTAATGAAAGACCAAACTCAAGGAGGAAGAATGTTCAAGATAAACTTCCTTATTGTTTGGAATACAGTAATAGGCTACTTCACAAAATCTACAACTGTAAATCAAAGGTTCCTGAACAGTATTGAGGATATGTCTAAAATTAATAACATGAACTGGTGCAGTTATATGATTGATATGCTGGACATGACTACAGAAGAGTGGCATGAGGATCAATTTAATGGTCCTTTGACCTTCCCCACGGTATGTTTTATTAAAAAAAGTAGAATATGTTTATGAGAAAGCAATAGAAATAATGTTCACTAATGTTTTTAAACACAGGTGTTGTACACACATGAATGGCAAAAAAGGCACAAGGTACTAACTGATCCACAACAAACACCAGCAATACTTTACATTTCAGATAGAACCTTAGAGATGATGCAGGAATATTTGTATGATAATGGCCCACTAACTGATGTGGAAGATCAATATGATGAGGATGCTGATATCATAAAAGAAAAAGATGCAGCAACATCCCTGCAAATAATGAAGACAACTGAAGTGGTGCAAACCTCACCAGAAGTAGTGAAAGCACCTGAAGTGATGGAAACATCACCTCAAGTAATAAAAGAAAGTGATGTGGTGGAAATTTTAACTCAAGAGAAGAAGAATAATGAAGATCAACAACCTGTAAGTTTAAACGCATTTACAAAAAAAAAATCACGCATGTATTAAATAAAATGACGCATGTATTAATTAAAAATCACGCATGTTATAATTGCAAATAATGCATGCTATGAATATAAATTTTATAGCAGGTTTCTCGGAGAGGTAACATGGAGAAGGATGTTGATGCTCAAATACACTATGATTTCTTAGCAGACTATGAGATTGATGAAGATGCAAACATCCTCTCTCCCGCATTAAAAATAAAAATGCCAGTAGGAACTTTCACCCAGAGTGTCATAGACTACTACATCACACCCACTCAAAAAGATACACAGATAGAAGAGAATGTAAGTTTTCATCCATATTGTAAATTGAGAAAATTACGCATGCTTTAAAAACAAAAAACGTACCCTATATAAAAATCACGCATGTGTTTCCTACTAAATAACGCAAATATATTACCATCTCTAAATAGGAGTAGATGACTTCAATGGATCAACACATGCTGGTGTTCGATAAGGTTATGGCTGACATAACAAGTTTGATAGAAGATGGAAGAATAAAACACGGTGAAAGCTACACCTACATTGAAAAATGTGAAGAGTGGAAACAAAAATTGCAAAGTCTACCATAAAGTTTAGAAGGTACAACAGAACAAACTGATCCAGAGATATTAAACATAACAGGGGAAGAAAACAAGGGTGGTGAAGAAGAAAATGTTGAGGTTGATACTGATGTTGAAAATGAAGAGAAAGGTAAAAATGGAAACACCTTCAAACAATAACGCAAATGTTAATTATAATAACGCAATAAGCATTTCCTAAAAAATAACCATTTGAATGTAAAAAACGGAAGGGCAGTGTAACATCCCTGGATAAACCTCGAGAATCGGATTGGATTTTTCCAAGAAAAATAAAAAGGGAAAAGCTTTTTTTCTTTTCTGGAATGATTCGGGGCGCATCATGTTTCTTTTGAAGCAATGCAGCCGGCATCGTGTGGCGGGTCGCCGGGTCGGGTGCGCTACCCGGAAAAGATTCGCGAGATATCCTGATGACAATGCGGGGCATATCGCCCGCTGAAGTAATCCGATGCGGCCCGCAATGATCCCCAGGTCTATAAAAACGAGTTTTGCCCCAATTATGCTCATTTGCACGGTTTAACTTGGGGAAAACTCTCTTATTTCGTCCTCTCAACCCCTGTGGAGCTCAAGTCCGGCCAGTGGGAGCTTTGGTGATCAAGGATAAGGCATTTTTGAGACACACGAAGCTCGGGTAAGCATTTTGTTCTTTTGTTTCACCATTTCAAGCTTAGTTTCTTATGGGTTACCTACTTATCAGTAGTTGTTGATGCTCCAGATGGTGTTGCATGTCCGATCCATGGTGATCTAAGGCTTGTGGGAACAATTCCATGGTGAAACAAGGTGAGATTGTGTTCGGTTTTGGTTCAGATCATGTTTTTGAGGAAACCCACCTCTAATTCTGGTATGGATGATGCATGCAAGGGTGGATTCAGCTTCTGGAGTGATCAAGAACCTTAGAGAAGTGAAGACCCGCTTGGATTTGCCTTAGTACAAGCTTTATTACATAAGGTACAACTAGTTAATGCATGCATGATTATTATCTCGGGTTTAGATTGCATATATGAGTTGTGGTCAGTGAAACCCGACAACCTCAGTGGCAAAAATGTCACAAGATGAGGATTTGGTCATTAGGGGTGGAGACCCATTGTTGTATTTTAGTGTTTGGAGCCGAAAACCGAGATATTTGGATTATATTGAGTCTATATGAACACCCAGAAGATTCCAGTAGCCTAGTGGTCATTAAAATAAATTTAGGACAGTTTCTTGATAGTCAATTAAGTGTTGGAATGATCGGTTTTGGTTAAAGTTGTGTTAGGAAATGTTTTTGGGAAAAGTTGAGACAAACCGGGACTTATAACTTTGGTTGGATAGGGCCTCAGTGCCTAAATTTTTGATATTTTGCTACTGGAAGTGTTGGGAACGAAACCCCGTTGGCGAAACGAGCTAAAAATGCAAAATTGGAAAAAAGTCACTAAAAGACAAAATAGTCGTTGCGGGGTGCATCGCCTTTGGATGACCCTGTTGCAGCCCGCATCACCCCCAGTAATCTGCCGGGTACTTCTGACCCATTGCGGGGTGCATCGCTTGGCCAGTAAACCATTGCGGCCCGCATCGACTCTGTGACCAGAATTAGTGATTTTGTTTGTTTTGTGTTTTGGGAAATATCGAGCGACCCGGTTTGATTATTTTTACGAGTATGGGCATAATGGTTTCCAGTATAGATATTGTACTTCCCGGTTGGGGCCCTATGATCTCGTCAGGTGTTTGTTGTCCGCTCGGTATGTTCCTGGGAGTATTGTTAAACCTCCCGTTTGTTTATGGATTGTTGCTACCAATTGCTTGAGCATATATAATTGCGGATAGGTTCTGATATATTTATGTATATATCATTATAATAGACTTGCCACTGTGATACACTTGGACGTTTGGATTCTCGTGCCCTGTGACGCTTGCTTGATCCACCATTTGATATCTGTGAGTTGATAGCTTTTCCCCTACTTTAACTTTTTAACGTTTTGGGGTGTACATGAACCATGTCAAACTATTGCTTGTTTGTTTGTTACTGTGCTTAGGTATTTATTACCATGTTATAAATTTAAACTCGCATGTTACGAGACGTTCATGTTGATTAGTATGGTTAATTTGGGCCTTAGTGTTAGGCCACAAAGACATATATTGCACCAATACAGCTGTAGAGGTAGATCAAGGTGTCTCATACCCATTTGTTGGATCCATTAGGGGTCGGGTGATGGCGTATATGCCTAGTCCACAAAGGGAGGCGTGCGGCCGTAGGATCGTACCCCCGGAGTGCTGGTTTAACAATAGGAATTTATAACAGGCACAGTATTGTTACTTGATTTGTGGAAACTTGGATTTGAGTCAAACGCGCTACGACTCACCAACAACTTTTGTTGTTGACGTATTTTTGGTTCATGTGCAGGTAAGTAAAAGCTTTGGGTGGATGTCACGATTGGATGTTAGGGACGAGTTGGGTTTTGTACCCGTTGGGGTTGATTTAGTTGACTTTGGGATTTGTTCCCCGTCATGACTATCCTCTGTTATTGTTGTCTTTTCCTTTGACTGTGTTGGTAGCCTTAGGTTCTGCCTGGGCGTAGACTGATGTGTATTACTTACGACTTAACATATTTAAGTCCATTATGGTTTGTGTTTGATTTTGTATTGGACGGGTTGTCCGTTTGTGTGTGTTGACCTTGTGATCTTGCATCTATCTGTTTGCTTCCGCGTGTTCTGATACGGGCGGCCGGTCCCACTCTCCTCTCCCCCGCGCCTGGCAGGGCACGGTGGGGCGGGGTGTGACAGGCAGAAGGATGATGAAAATAATGATGCTGAAGATGTTGAGCCTGAAGATGGTGAAATTCAAACTGAACAGAAAGGTAAAAATGGAAACACCTTCCATAATAACGCAATTGCTAACTATAATAATGCAAATGATCATTTCAATGAAAAAAACAGAAGGAGAGAAAGAAGATGATGAGGAAGCAAATGAGCAAGTAGATGTGACAAATCTAGAGGAGCAGATAGAAAAAACTGAAACAACCCAAGGTAATAACGCATGGTAATAATCTTTCTAACAATTTGATATCTAATTTTAATTTTTTTTAAAACGCAGAAGGTAACAAAGATGTGGTTGTCAATGATGACACAATTCAAGGGGGGACTCAACCTCAAGCATCACAGATAGAAGGTAATTACGCAATGCATATTTATTTTTCAACTTTCATAAAAATAACCCTATTGGACTGTGATAAAAAAACAGATTCTACTAAAGAAACAAATGAAGTTATCTCTTTGATACAAACAATCTCATTCCTGCAACCACCTACTGTAGTGGAAGCAGAGAATCAAAACAAAGAAGAAGCTGCAAAGGATGCTGCTGAAGAAGGAAATATTAAAACAACTGAGGAGACAAATTTGCTATAAAGTGAGGAGAAGCAGAAAGAAGAGAATGAGGAGAACCAAGGTAACTAAAAAAAATTGTATTCATTATGAGATTAAATATTGAAAATAATCACACATAAAACCTAAAAAATGAATTAAAAAAATAGAAGAGAAATAGTGAAGAGGAAGAGAACAATAATGAACAAGAAAATCAATATAGCCCAAGAACAAAGAGAAGGAGAAAAAGGGCCTTTGCACTTAGGTCCCCCTACTACAGGAAAACAGTTGAAATAACAACAAAGCTACAAGTATTAGAAAAAATGATTGCAGATTGGCTATTCACACCGATCGAAGATGAACTGTAAGAATGTATCCATGTTAAATTTATCACAATTACAATAAAAAAAATTCATAACAAAATGACATGTCTTTTTATAACTTATGCAGATATGTTGTGTATGAATCAAACTATGACACAACAATGTATAAAGCTGTATTGGAAAGCTTTCATCCTGGAATCTACGTACACACATATGCTCTAGATGCATATATAGAGATATTAAATGATGAAGAGCAACACAAAAAGCAGGACTAACCAATGAGATTGTTTTGCCTATCCACATTGCTGGTACAAAAAAATAATAATAAAAATAACGCAACTTATATAGAAGAAATCACGCAACAACATCTTTAATTGCTGATTTAAACTTTTTTTTTGCAGTCTGATGTACTCTACATCAACGAAGTGTATACTGATGTTTATTGGCAAAAAATCTTTACAGACAACCTGCAAAACACGTAGAAAGATTGGGGATGTCTTCACTACGGAACGTGGATCTATGCTTTATTCCGATTCTAATGAGCGAACACTTCTATGTAATCTGTTTCAATATCAGAACTGGAGTTGTCAGCTTGTTAGATAACATGGTGGATCGGAAAAAGTTTGAGAAAAGATACCAAGGAGTCCCCCATAAAGTGGTAATTCGTTATCACGCAACATTTTCTTAAAAATATCGCATTCTTTAATTTTGTAACAAATTTTCTAATTACGCACACTTATATAACAATAACGCATTCTTTGAAAAATCACGCACCATTCAAATAAAAAATAACGCATTGTGCCATAAATTTGCAGCTTAAATGTTTGAAAGGCTATCTGGAAAACACAAAACATCCTCATCATATGTTATTCGACCATGAAAAAATCGAAAGGGTAAAAATAAAATGGAGAACCACGAAAAACTTTGTTGATTGTGGAGTATTCGCTATAAGGCATATGGAGACTTTCTTTGGTGATGTCGACTGGGAATGCAACTTTGCTAAGGAGTCAGATCCAAATTATGTGCAGAATAAACAGTTGATTGAACTAAGAAACAAATATGTCGCCAAAATCGTTCTCTCCGACACAAATAATTTGAAAGCAGACGTCGTCATTAAGGCCAAAGCCCACAAGAGAATCTTCGGGGAACAAATTGATACACATGACCAAAAGAAATCGACAATTAAGCTTATCAACGACAGAGTACAAAAAGCAACTGGTTAAAAAACATTTGTTTGTATGTTTAAGATTTGGTTTGAGATTTATCAAAAAATTGGTTCTCTTATTTTCACGCATAAATATACAGCACTACTACGCATGCTATAATTGTAAACTCTTAGTCTCCCGTAAAAAAAATGAACATAAGTTCAAAAAAATAGAAATTTGACTTTCTGTAATCACGCATGTTTCTTCAATTTTGACGCATGAAGAAACTAGATATAAATCAGGTTACAACAATAACGCAACGATATCTAATTAAAAACACACGCGGTAACGTTATCTCCCGTCTATTTTAATTAAAAAAACTTTAAATTGACAAAAATACCCCTCCGCGTCCAGAAAGAAAGCGTCACGCGTCAGCCTCACCCTTCATTCGCACGGAAAAAACCCTTTGTATTTATAAAGATAGATTTTGTATAAAAAAACAGGTGAACACGTATCTTTAACTATAAAATTGAAATTTCATAAAAAGGTATTTAGGGACGGTTTCGAACCTAAAATCCCAGAAACCTTATCTAAAACCCCCAACCGACCGCCATGAGCGCCACCGCCAGCCTCTTCTTCCTCTCCCCCACACAGCTTCTTCGCACTTTCCCACCGCCTACGTCCCCAATTCCCTCACTCCACCCCATCCGCACTTTCCCCTCTTTCTCTTTCTCCCTCAAACCAGCCCTGAAAGCCCCCAAACGGGACTTGAGGATTTTCTCCGACGACGGAGACGCCGGCGGCGATGCTGACGGCGGCGGGGACGGAGATGCGGACGGCTCCGGAGAAGCAGATCACGACGACATGGATGATGAAGAAGAAGCAGATGAGGGTGATAACAAGAGAGACTACGACGTGGAGTATGAGGCGCTTGTAGCGGCGGCGGCTTCTTCTTCGAGGGTCGGTGATGAAGGGATTACGATGGTGAACAGTAAGAGCTTTGTGTCGACTCAGGGCTGGAACTCGGAGGTGGTTGTGGATTATAGGATCAATGAGGACGAGTTTCATAAAATCAGTTTGATGGACTGTGACTTCTTTATCCGCAAGCCACCTGATCCTGATAATGATGTCTACGATTTCCGAGAGGTATGATGAACCAAATAAGTCACTCATTTGCGATTTCATCCCCACAAGAATATTATTATTATTATTTAATGTGAATTGTTTTGTTTAAGGATTCTAATAATTTGAAACCATACGGGTGTGGTTAGTTGACCAACTTAATATCAAGTTCTGGATTGCTACTTTTAGATAAGGGTCTGCTCATGAAAATGGAGGGGTGGGTTGTTAATCTTGATAGGTTTATGGGTTTGCTGGTGGAATTTCAAGCAGGTTAAAGGAACAGGTTATGGAGCATATGGGTCAGAAATAGAAATAGGGATCGACTGGAATACCCAAAACATCCGGGATGGGTATAGTGCCGGGTATGGGATTAGTTTTGATTTTTCTCATGAGTTTGGAATTTGGTGATATGCATGTTTACTGGTTACCCGATAATATATAACCGTTTACCTAATTATACACCTGGCATGATTAATTTTTTTTTTGTTTATTTATTTTAAAATGTATCTAACTTTTATGGTGATTATGATAATTCAACTAATTAATAGTTACCCGACTAGTTTTGAGCCGTGTGAACCCAACAAATACGGAATATCTTAAACCCACGGGTAGGCTTGTTACCTGATAGATGCCCGACAAGTTTTGTGCTGGTATTGGACAAAATTTTATAAGCATGAGGTTCGGATTACGTAAAACACGTCCCATTGCCAATCCCTGGTCAGAAAGGTGGATACGGGTCATCAAATTGTTAGTGTAGTGAGTAGTTATCACGAATCAAGATGTCCCAATACCTTCCCCACACTTTTTCAACCCTACACTTTTTTCCAGCCAACTCAGCGCCGTATCTATCACCCCACACTTTTTAAGATTTATATCTCCAAAACACTTTTTAACCACACACTTTCTTTTTTGACACTTTTTAATTCACTACAAAAAGTAAAATACAACCCAAATAAAACATACTTCTTAAAAGTAAAGATAAATTAAATTTCCTTAAAAAAATTACGCTTCCTAAAATTAAAAAAGAAATTACATTTCCTAAAATTAGAGAAAATTACATTTCCGAAAAAACACAACCTATGTTTCCTAAAATAAAAAAAAATACATTTCCCAAAATAAAGCATTACTTATTTCTTAAAATACCATAAATCGGAATCTGCATCGGAATTGGAATCGTCATCCCATGGGAGGAATAAAGACGAAGAAGACATTGTGTAGATTTTTTTTTAGATTGGTTTGGTATAAAGTGAGTGTGAAATGAGTGTTAATGGGTGTAAAGGAAGTGGTGTTAAATAGGTATAAATTAAATAAATTTAAAAAATAAGAAAAAGAATATAGCCGTTGGAGGGGTGGGGGGCCCACACCAACGGTCTCAGAAAGTGAAGGGTGGATTGCTGTGCTCGGTGGTCGCAGTGCGTTGTTGAAGCGTGGCGCCGCACCGAGACCAGCGATGTAGCTGTAGGGCACCGCAGCCCACGTCACCCCACTGCATGGTGCGGTGCATCCATTGGGAACACCCTTAGTTAGTGTGTCTAGATCATGGGTCTTAGTAGGTGGTTAGTTTGCAAGTTTCTTTCCTATTTATATAAGTTATGAGCATGAATGGAAGTGTGGTTCTGGATCAATAATTCTTGGTTTTGTTACTTTTTTTTTTCAGTGTTACTAGATCCAACTAGTCCAATAGAAAATGTTATCAATCATAGTGTTCAAACTTAACGAGTTGTTAGCCTTCATGAGCATACCTTTTTCTTAACAAAAAACAAAGATCTAAGTGTTCAAGAGTCATAGCCTATTAATATGGTCTAACTTTAGTTATGTATATATGGAAGACTTCACCAAGATATATGGTTTGATGTTGCAGATGTATGTGACGGAACCAGATACTGATATCTACGCGATTCCAAGAGTTCTTGCGCCCATGCCTGAGAAGGTTAATCTTCCTACCTTTTAGTTTTTATGCATATAAATGATTAATTTTTAATTGTCAAAACTACAATTTACCAATCTGTTGTATAATCAAGTGGAAAATGATAAATTCAATTGCAGTATATTAGATGTGCGAAGAGCGATTGGGGTACCTATAACGTCACAGAACCACCAATTGATGCACTTCGGGATCCCATGTACAAATCAGAGTGGGAGGTTATGAAGGTGAGGAACCCATGATTTGCTAATTTGTTTTGTGCATAGGTCGTAGCAACCCTGTTTAGATATGGCGACTTTGAATCATATACTTGTGAATGGGTTGATTAGGTTTATGTCTAACGGGTCAGAGGGGAGAACTAGAAATAATAGGTAGCTTAAAATGTTACGGGTGAAATGAATGGAACAGAGGGGAGAATTAGAAATAATAGGTAGCTTAAAATGTTACGGGTGAAATGAATGGAACGGATCAAAGAGGTTATAAGTCTGCCAATGTGCCTTCTAAAATATAAAACCTCCTAAACTCAAAATATCATATTCTTTTTAGAAAAATATGTCTATAATAATTTATAGAAGTTAAAATGATTTGGACAAAAGGTGTTTGATGTCAACCAAACCGAACACTGTTTTGACTTGTTGCCTGACCAGGATCAACTTGTTTTTCCACCTCTACTAGTGATGACCATGTTCTTTATTAATCAATTGATCAGGTTCTGTGAAGTATAAAGGTCTCCTTTTAACTGATTAGTTGTGGTTTTAAGGATCAATAGATTTCAAGATAAAAAATATGCGGATTGCAGGATAGGGTTTGTAAAGGTTTTTGGTGGAAGACTAGTGAACTCCCCTCAATATGTCATCTTCATGCTTATGTTGTGAGCAATATAATAACTTTGTTTTTGTTGTTGAAGGTGTTTTTGACGAAGCACTACAGGAATCGACGGTTGGATGATCCTGATTTTGTGCTTGACTTTGAAGAAATTTACGTCATTGATTCTAAAACGAAGTCAATAACTCGGGCCAAAGTCTTGGTTAGTACAACTTACGTGTTCTCTCCCATTTAAACACATTGTCTCATACAAAATACAAATGTGGCTTTCAATCATACTAGTAAATAGTAATTTTCCCTTTACCATATATCTGATTAGAAAATTTGCTACCCTATCAAAGATTATTAAATTTTTTATTCCAAAAAGAACAATGTCAACTGCTTTTTTTTTTCTTTCATACTAGTTAAATGATAATGGTTTTATTGATGATTAAGAAAACCATAGCATTATAATTTTTTAATAAACAGTCTGTCTTCACCCGTTTTTTGTAGAATTCTGGGCGGAACAGCTGACTACAGTTTTGAGAAACAGTAACGGCTGGGTTGTTTGGGTCAAGGCGGGATGGCCAAACTGAATCATAAAAGATGATGATTCATGAATTTTATTTTACAAATTTTTTATTACCTCTTTAAAATAATAAAATGCTTCATCAATAGTTTTACATATGCATCATATTCGAACGTTGAAAATAAAATTAAATAATATAAGGTAAACGTCCTTTACTTACAAATTTTCATCTGATTTGCTGTCAGTTTAAACGGTTTATAAACACCCTTAAACATAACTCAAATTCTCTCTCACTGACACTGCTTTTGTTGTGATGATATTCTGGGCCGATGTATTACAGGTGACGGTCCCCGAAGGGAGAAATAGGGATCGGAAGAACGATTTTCTGGTTATTCGAGACAATGCGACATCATTCAAGATAATTCCCTCGGTGATGATCAGTTTTAGGTTTGATTTATAATGAGATTCAAGCAATGGATGATGTGGTGTAATAACCCAAATACTTGTTGCTTGTTTTGTAGGGGGAGAGAGATGATCCGACGACTGTAGTTCATAGGGAAGAATGGGACAAGGGTAGACAGGATATGGAAAGACATCTCAGCAAGCTGAGGGACTTTAATGTTTCAAACTGGTTTTAGTTTTTGTTAGAGGTTAGGAAGTATGAATGTTTTTGTTCAATATCCATAATTTAGTTAATTGATTATTATTGTATTAGAACATATCTCCTCTTTCATCATCATTTACTCAGTAATCTTACCAATAGCAAAGCTAAGGTATGATCTGAGGAGGGTAAGATATAGACGTCCTTACCTCTACCCCGTAGGAATAGAGAGGTTGGGACCTTCGGCTTCGTAGTTTTGCATCAAGCCTTGGACATAAGGCATATAACACCTAACAAAACGGGATAAAGACCGATTGGTGCATGTAGCCTTTGTCTTCTGGCTATCAACTCCACCACGTGATGAATGATCTACGGTTCATCACTTTTAACGTTATTTCACGAAATTAATAAATAACGTTAAAATTAGTGCAAATTTACTTAAAATTAGTTCATTTTTACTTAAAATTAGTGCAATTAATAAATAATGTTAAAATTAGTACATGATATGTAAGCGGAGCGTATTTCCTATCTTTCTCCTCATCCTTAAATCCTTAAAAGATATCTAGAAGATAATTCTGAAATTTGGAAAATTGATGAAAATAAAATTTGCTATTTTGAAAAACCAAGGCTTTAATCCCCGTGTTGTGAGGGATTTGTTTCGTCATCGGTTGTGCTTTACCTAAGTCGATTGTTAGGATACTTGAAGTTAAGCATTAACGGTAAAATCAAATCCATTAATATTATACCATCACTGCACCTGTACATTGCATTTACACTTAAAACTTGTGGTCAAATGACCTACTACCTTGTATACAAAACTACTTCTTCTGTGCGGTTTCACTACTTGGGGCTGGCTTCGTTTTCTCGGTTGCAGGCTCGGGCCTTTTCGCTTTGGATATGTGTTTCAACTTTCAAACACGGTTTCTTGAATCTGCAAAAGCCATAAAGACACAAAAACAACTTAAAAACATATGATTCTGAAGATAAACATCAAAATCATAGAAAAAACCTTTAACTCACATGATTGAAGAAAACACCTCTTTAAGAGTTTGCAAGATGGACGATCACGTAAGGCCTAC
Source organism: Deinandra increscens subsp. villosa (assembly GCA_039602395.1). Lineage (NCBI taxonomy): Eukaryota > Viridiplantae > Streptophyta > Magnoliopsida > Asterales > Asteraceae > Deinandra > Deinandra increscens. The sequence goes on from JBCNJP010000127.1 coordinate 190,750, forward strand.
ATGTTCTAGAGGGCCCAAGTTATTATCCGCAACTTCAAGGAATACTCCATGTTCAAATGTTTATCCGTAGCTTCAAGGAAAACTAATATGTCAAACTAAAAAGTTATGACCTCTTCTTTAGCTCCATAGAAGGTACCAAAGAGAAACGTGTATCAGATTGTTTATTTTCATAGCCAAATTGTAAACATGTTAACCTAATTCGACAAAACATGTCAACCTAAAACAAATCAATTCCAGTAGATTAGCATAACTTTTCACATTCAATTGGTACAACAAATTAGAATTTTGATAGAAAAAATACAAAGATTAAATTAAAATGAACCGGGTAAAAAAATAACAACATTCGACAATACATGTTAACCTAGAACAAAGCAAATTGGTTTCCATTCAAGTCGTCAACTTATTTGAACTTGAATTTCTATTATATCTCAACTCCCAACTTAAAACAAAAAGAACCAAATTTGACAAAAGAAAATGACAAAAATGAAGCAATACAAACTACCTCGCGCACACACAATGCATATGTTAGGATTTCTAATTCGCACATGCAATGAACTCAAACAAATTAAAAAAAAAAAAACCAGGTGAAGAACCAAAAACCCTAATAAAAGCAATAAAAGCGCAAAGAAAACATACCTGGTTATTCGAGGACTGTTGTCCGATGAAGGTGTTGGAAGAACCTGCAAAAACTTAATATAACCCACGTATATGAACTTGTAAAATTCGTGTACAACTATAAAGCTTAACACAACTGTCACATTTTAAGACGTATAGGTAGAAAAACATTACATGGTATAAAAAACACTTATCATAAATACAGTTAACCATGACTCATTGCAAAAGATTATTGCTATGAGGTCCGGACTCAAGACAGTGAGTAGGTCCAGGATAACCAGTCCCGATACACCGCTGAGCCAAATTGCCAATAAAAAAAAAGTTAAAGAACTCTGCACAAAAAAAAAGTCTTATATCAGACTGAACAACGTAATAAATATGGAAATTCTAACCAATTCATATAAGAAGACTTGAACTATCAAAGTGTATTACACCTACGCATATGTTTGTGTTCAATTATCAACAAAATTAACATATAATACTCGTCTAAATTAAAATTGCAATAGATTTGTAGCAAGACAAAAAGTATCACTCACTTCAAATACAACTTTGAAAGAAAAAAAAAAAGAAACATCCATCATCATCATCATGAAGAGACATAAATTCAACAATTTGATTCTAGATATTAGCTAACCTCATGTCCAAGTTGGATCAAAGTCGTAGAGTGAGATGAAGCTTTGTACATCGCCGTTGTTCCGAGCAAATATATAAAGATACCTACATGAAGTCTCTTATTACATAATTATAATTAGACTAGACTACAATAAAAAGCCAAAAACAAAATCAACAGCAAGAAGTTTACATGAATCATGATTTTTGTAATATTTTTTTCATTTGAGATGGGTCATCAATGAAACTGCATCAGTGTAATTCCTCTCTGTTATAAGAGAAGCAAAAATGTGAAAATAGAGATATGTGCAGTGTACTCACATATATACGTTGTATAAAGACCTGGTAGATGTAGATTTTGAAAGAAATTAACAGGTTTGTATAAGATGCAGATTTTGAAAGAAATTAATAGGTTTGTATAAGAACATCGAGATAACATAGATTTTCAAAGAAATAGTTGTTCATTTTGACTAAGCTTCATAGCTATCTGTTATATTAATCATATGCTTGGATTTCATAAGTAATGACAATTTGGTTGTTTCAATACTATACTTTTGCACCAATGTAAAAAGGAAATCTTAATGCTCGACCAAATTACAAAGAACAACACATATATATAGAATGGCAACATAAATGAGTTTTCATACTTAAGTGCATAAGGTTGTGAAGATAAATAATGCATTTGTTATAGTAATATTATGACTAATTAAAGGGTAAAACAACATTTATTGAGTGTCTCAAATTCAGATATCTTTGTGCATAAAGCCCAAACACATTTAAAAAATTAGGAAGAAATACAGACCATCGAAACAACCACCATCACATTAAACAAACCATAGGCATCCAGCAGGAAATATTGACGTACTTAAGCTTCCAAGGAAATGTAGGCAGAGAAAGTTATCATCATAGCCACATAAAACAACTTCTATTTCGATTTCAATTTTGTACAAAGTGAATGCTCAGGGAAAATTCTTCATAGCAGTCACATGGCTCAGACCATAGATCGATCATCACAGCCTCAAATAGCCAACATATCAGGTAAATAAGTATTCCAACTTCAGTTTTGAAAATGATAGGTCAGAAAACAATAGTCATGGATTATCACAACCCCAAATCACCAACGAATTAGGTAGATAACAACTCTAATGTCAGTTTTGGAGAATATGAGTGCTTAGAAAACAATTGTCATAGCAACCATTGTACCTCCAACCTTAAATAGATAATCACAGCCCCAAAAGAAAACCTCGTATGAAACGAAACAGGTCTCAATTAGGCAAAAAATCAATCAAAAGCATACATATGAAACGTAACAGATCTAAAAATCATAAAGTCAAAAAGGACGAGTCATAAACGTGACATTCCGGCCCTTCGGGTGGGACCCGAGCCTTAGAAACGGATAAAACCGGCAACTGAGAGTCGTGTATATAGGCGTAGTAGGTCAATAGAGTCTAGTAGCCTTAAAACACTTCACAAACATCACACACAAGTCAGAGTCTCGAAACATTGGTGATAAACTGAAAACTACTAAGTATCGTGAATTATGTGCAAACTGATACGTGAATTTAGTTGTATGATCGTAAATCGTTATGTGGCAAGTTGATACTTGATTTTATTGAATTTGATGTGATAAAAATGATGGTGAATTGAAAATGAAAGAAAACGTTGAAAACCATGACCCAAAACGTGAAAAACGAACAAAACAGGCTGCGGTCAACAAAAGTCAACAGGGCTGCCAGACGGGAGGCTCCAGGCGTGTCTCCTAGAGCATACGGAGCCTGTAAGTGATACACTTAAACCTGCATTTCCAGCAAAACCCTAATTTTGCACTATTTAAGCACCATTAGCCACCATTTCTTCATTTCATCACCACCAGATGTCATTTCAGCCTCATTTACGTCTCTTACCATCTTTATACTCATTCATCATCAAGATTTGAGCTTTTTTGTAAATTTCAAGCCCCGATGTCATCCTTTCTCATCCTACATCATTCAGTATGTGATTTCTTATGTTTTGCTTGTGTTTAAGTTATCAAGATCCAAGCTTTATGATGGATCTAGGTCTGAACTATATTGGTTTGATGATATCAAGTGTAAATCTAGTGATGGTGATAGAAAAGATTGCAACTTTTGATAAAAAAATCATGGCTTTTATGCATGATATGATGCTATATGCTAGATCTAGGGGTTTTCATGAAAAATCATGCATGCATGAGGTTAAAGATTGATGGTTTGTGCTAGATCTATATTGCAATGACTTGATAATGATAGATGTAGGGTTGAAGTTCAATAAAGTTGTTACCTTTGCATGAGATCTATGATGAAAACATGATTTCGGTTGCTATGCATGCAAGATATTGAATAAAGGCACATGAATGGTGTTAGATCTACTATGTGGATGTGTAATCTAGGTTATTGGAGGCAAGATGATGTATAAATGTCAAACCCTAGGAATGGCGAAACGTGTGCATGTGACTGGTTTGGCATCATGGTCATGGTTATGAATGAATGACCTCTAAATGAACATTTAGAAAAGTCATTTGTCTTTGAAAACATAAGTCTTAAACATTTATTTAAAACATTTAAAATGGTGGCAGCGGAAAAGTTAGTAGTGGTGATACAAGTTTGAGTTTCCAAAAGACAATGTTATGAGATTTATAAACATAGTAACCCTAAGGCGTAATGCAACTAAATCTCCAAAAGAATGCATGACAATGTAGCAGGCAGACCATGACAAGGACAAGCAGGATCCCTAATGAAAGTTACTGAAATGCATCTATAATTACCTGAGAATTCAAGAATTTAAAAAGTCAACATAATTGTTGGTGAGCTCAAAGGTTTAAAGACAAATGAAAATGTTTGAAAATGTTTGGCCGTCATGATATTATATAATTGATTAATGTGGTTGTAAAGATTAAGCATGAACCTTTGAAAAACTCGAGAATTAACTCCACAATTCAACCATCTTGAAATACTTGGCCGAATACCAAACCAATGCTTTGACGAAGACAAACCACTTCTTTTTGTGCTAATAATCTTGCCTCGATTTTTACCATAATGGCAATGTGGCAACTGTTACGGCTTGAGGACTCTTCAAAGATTAAAAATCACGTTGCTTTCTTTTGCTAAAAACATTGCAAAAAGTCTCATCATATCATTACACTTTCTCCCCCTAGACTTTTGCAACCCGTAGCAAAATAAATAAGCATGTTGTTGTAAGCAAACACATCCAAGTAGCATATCACAAATAAAAATCAGCCTTGCAATATCAACCGGTTAATCTTCATAATCCAACTAATAATAAATCCCGTTCGTCTTCAACATATCGACCCAAACTTGCGCACAACTTTCATAACCGATATACTTCATAGCACGTCTGCCGTAAAAAGTAATCTTGATATAAAAGCTTAATTTAGGTGTACCTGAAATATTTAAGACGAATCGTGTTCTCGAGAGAACGAATGATGTTAGAGAAATAATATGAAGTGGTTGATGTGGATCCTTGTGGCTTCATTTCGGTTGCTACAGTGTTGTCAACAAAATAATATAACAGTAGCTTACTGTTAAATATCCCAAATCTGTCTTCAAGTTTCTGATCTGGCCCAAACAAATGAATTTCGCAGCCCAGCACAAAATTAGAGTGAACCGGCCCAGTACATGATTAGAAGGCCCATCTCCTTAAGATAAGGAGAAACCCTAATTTGAAAACTGGAACCATACGTACGTACCAGAAGAAAAAGAGAGAGCGCCTCTTTCCTACATTTCTGTCGACGAGAAACAACAGCCGGCGGCACAGTGGCATTTTCCGGCGAGTTTCGACAGCCTGAAGATGAGCAGAATCAAGATCCGGTGACCGAGCGGTGATCAGAACTGACCTTCGGCGAGAGATCTGAGACTGAAGCTTGTTCCGGTTGAACTGGGTATCTCCGCTTGAAGGTTGAACCGGAAAAGATTTCCGGTCGAAATCTCCGCTTGAACCTAAAGTTCCGGTTGAACTTTGGATTCCGTCTGAACTCACTTGAAGTTCCGGTTCAACTTCATAAAGTTCCGGTTGAACAGAGAGTTCCGCTTGGTGTAGCTTTTCCGGCAGAAGTAAGAACTCCGCTTGAATATTGAAGCGGAACACCGTTTTCCGCTTGAAGTTTCAAATACCGGTCGAAAACTCCGCTTGACAACCCATTTCCGGTTGAAGTCGAAATCCGGTTGAACTTCACAACCCGGTTGAACTAGGGTTTCCGGCCGAAGTTTTCGGTCGAAATCTCTGCTAAGACTTCAAACTTCCGGTTGAACTTTGTTCTCCAGTTGGAACAGTTTTTCTGTTTGATCTTGGGTTAGACCGAACTATCGTTACCAACATGAAAACACCATCTTCATGGTTGAAAAACCCTAAGTCGAAGCAACTGTTTCCCATATCATTATCAACCTTAGATGAACAAGGGTTGTTGTCGAAAACCCAGTAGTTCACTTAGAACTTTAACAGAAAATTCGTCACCGACCATCATCGATCTTCTGCGACAGAGAGACCCGAAACCCAGATCATAACTTCCATGAAAACCCTAACAAACCCTAGAACTATTAACAGAAACGGGTATACGAACTAACTCGAGCTGCAGTCTCGTGTTCGTGTTTCTGAGTTCATCATATTCTTTAATCGAACCTGTAACTCACTCACTATTTTTGTATATTTTTGTTCTTCTAATTTTCAAGAGAGAGAGAGAGAGTATGGTTGACCTTGAAGAGTGTGAATGTAGGGATGGGAGGTTGCTTGTTGACAGAAAAGTAATTGGATAAAAGGATGATTTTGGTAAAAAGTACACTTGTTTTGTGGGACTCTAGATAAAGTAAACTCAAAAAGCTAAAAAGCAATTTGAATTCTACACACAAACAGACAAAGTGTGATGTGATAAGAATAATCACACCTTTCAAGATTTTCTTGAGAACAACAATTAAAGTAAATTGACTATGAATTTGAAATTAAAGAATATGCATACGTGAAATATGCAGAAAGTTTCATTAGTCATTTTGAGGTTAGATTTTGATAGCAATGAATATCAAAGAAATCTAATTGTGTAGCAAGCTTTAAACACAAATACTCAAGGAAATTTACTTTTGACGACTCAAGAATAATAAATATGAATAAATAGATCTTGACTATTCTAAATGAGAAAAATTCAAGGATCTTTTTCAAAAACTTTGAAAGACATGGAGGGGAGTTCAAAATCTTTCTAAAAAGTTTACATCTCCATTTGTTTACAAAAACAAGCATATGAACACAAAGTTGAGATATCAACCGTGAGGTTGCATAATCTCGACCATGGCTCTGATGCCAATTGAAAAACCGAGGTGGTGGGCAAAATACCTTGGTTGCGGAAGCGGATCGAGTCTTTGTGTAACTCGTTTTTGTAGAAACAAATGAACACCCGGACATGAACACGATGGTGTTTGAGATGTGATGATGATGATGAGGAAAGCTAGTATAAAAATGATGGATGAAGAACAAGATAGATAGATAAACAAGGTGGAACGATAGATAACTAAAGATAATCAAAAGATTACATTTTACCTACCCCACACATTCCCGGGTATCATGAACTTACTAGGTGAGTTCATGAACCCTCGACAAGCTTCAAAGAACCATGACTAACTCTCTCTCACTAGACATACATCACCATCAAGTCTTTCATATGAGAAAGACTTACTATATATACAACAAACTCACTAAGGGCATAATAGTAAAACTACCAACTAGTGACAATATTTAAACAATAAATAATATTCACTAGAGCCATCTTCTTTAGTTGAGTCTTGTGTCTTGAGTTGTCATGTTCTTCACCGTGTTGTCGGGACAGTAAACGTTAAGTGGCCGTTGAGTATTAAACACATCTATCCAAATCATGTTGGCTCGGTATCTCGATTCCCAACTTGTAGGATCGAAAATAGTTATGAATTAACTAAAACTAAGCCTTTTACTTGCAAATATAACCCTGCGGAATTAAAGTTATATTTCACTTTACTTAAGCGATATTAAGTTCTTGTATAATGTAAATGCTTGATTTGCAGAATAGTAAAACAACGATATATCGAATATTCGGCACTATTTGCATTAACTCAAAGCTACACTATTACAAGTGATGAATATCTGTGTAAAACTAAGAGCTTACATGCTATATATAGTGCTGATGAGATCAATGACAGCCATTGATCTCATGCGATCTAATCTAGACCGTAAACATAAAAGTCAAATACAAACTACCAAAAGAATAAACATCGACAATCGGAATGACTTGCGTGTTGGCAGCAACAATCTACTTTAGGAGAGCGGCTTGAATCAGATTTAGAAGCATACGAGAAGCTTTTGCAGGATTGGACTTCTGAAAAGACTTCTCAGGAAAAGTCAGGTTGAACTCTTTATCTGGTGGATAAACGAGTTCACCCGGAATATTCGCTGAAAGACAAAACTGCTTCTTTCCGCTTGAACTGCCTGTTCCGCTTGAAGTATGAATTCCGCTTCAACTTCAACTTCAGCCGGAACTAGTAAAATTGGCATTTCAGCCGGAAATCTTCCAAGCTCTATTTTTCCTTACAATCTCCCCCTAAGCTGATGCTGTCAAATTATTCATTGTCTTCAATGTTTATCTTCAAAATTGACTTGTACCCAAAAATTTTCTTCTCCACAACCTACTTGTTAGAAGATCCGATGCTGGCATCAAGGTTTTGAGAAAGCTCTCTGATGTTTGTTTTGGTCACCTTTACATGTTTGATTGAATCCCAATCCATTTCGTTCCATTCTTCTTGAACAGAAATGGACTCATGGATTGTAAAGGTGCCATCAGCTCTATGAACATAGAAGAGCTTCTCTTCTTCTTCCCAGATGATAAATTTGATCTCACTGGTAGGCACTTCTTCTTCTTCTCCTGCTGAATCATCATCTAAATTACTTCGATAGAGCATTCCACAGTCCAGCACAGTTGGTTCAATGATAAGCCTTAACATGTGCTCTGCCCTTGAAGGATTCATAATTTCTCTGAGTTTTAGGATGATGTCAGTCATTTGCATTGCACTGAGAAGAGAAGTGGCCTTGTGAGCGTTTATCACTTGAGTTGCACCATTTGCCAGTTTGAAGGAAAAGTCAAAATTATCTTCATTTACCGTCCACCCAACAATCTTATTCTTTCTGGGTGGGCCTTTCCTTCTTTTGTTTTGATCTCTTTTGTTTTTGGCATGCATCATCTTCCTCTTTCTCATATTCCTCTCTTCATCAGAATCATCAGCAGATTCTTGCACAATAGGCTTTTTGCCTTTGGCAGAAGATGAAGAAGGACCAGGTTGAGTTTCAGTAGGTTTGATGGTGGAGGTGGAAGAAGGTTCTCTTATGGTGAGAGGAGGAAGGGTGGTTTTTGGAGGTGGTTCATTGGTTTCAGGAGTTGGGCTTGAGGGTGGAGTAGGTGGAAAAATGTCAGAGAAGTCCATAGTTGGTGGGGGCTTCTTCTTAAAGGGAGTGATGGGTGTGAAGTTGTCTGATCTAAACTTAGGATTGGCAAGTTTAGCAGCAAGCTTCTTGGGGATGTGTGGAGGTTTGTAGGGTATGATTGGAAGTGATTGTAGAATGGATGAAGTTGTTGTTGGCATTGGGTTTGGATCATAAATAAATGAAGGTGGAGGTGGTATATCTGCAATATCATCAATTTCAGGTTTAACATTAGCAGTTATAGTACCTGAGACCAGCTCTGATGGTGAAGGCATCACCAGGTTAGGATTGACAGCAGCACTTTCTCCTTTTAGCTCATGAAATATTTTGTCAATCAAGCTGCAAAGTCCCTTAACCTGCATCTGAGCTAGCTCTTCCTCTTTCTTCAAATTTCTAATCACAAGAGCCCTCTGAATTTTCTTCAACAGATGGTAATTTTCATCATTCTTTACCAGCTTGGTAGGCAATTGAGAGGCAATGGCAATTAACCTCTGCCTATTAGCTTCAGATATTGTTTCCAAGTCATATTCCTTTAACCTCCAGTTGAAAGACCTGGTCTTTGCTTCCTCAAGAAGATTTTCAAACACATTATCTTGCATGTATAAGTCAAATTCTTCTTGGAGCTCTCTGGCTATTCTTTCATCCTCAGCAACCCTTCTGGCATCTTCAACCATTTTCACTATAGCCTCAGCTTCAGGAGTTTGAGTTGCCTGTTGAATAGTTTTAGCTATATCAGCTTGAACAGGTTCCTCAGTTTGAATTGTTTCAGAACTCCTTAAGGCTATCAGTGATTCAGCAGATTCAGCAACATCCTCAGCTTCTTTGTTTCTTTGTTCTTCCGGTTGAACCTCAGGTGCTTCATCAGTCCCAAAAATTGATGAGTTTGGACCATGAACTTCCACCTGGGTTTGAATTTGGTGTTCCGGTTGAACATTCAGATCTCCTTCAGCTTGAACTACCGGTTGAACTTCCGGTTGAAGTTCAGCTTGAACTTCCGCTTGAACCTGTAGTTGGCCATCAGTCACCACCTGAGGTTGGGTGACTTCAGGTTCTTTGTCAACTATTTCCAGTACCTCGGTTCCTTCATCTTCACCGATCAAATTTTCATCTTCTCCCTCAGTCATAGTACCAACTGCTACAGTTGCAGTACTTTCTTCCATATCAGCTGCTGCCTTGCTGGTAGAGGCAATGTTACCTTCAACATGATCACTGGCTCTTTCAGCCGGAAAAATAACATCTTTCAGAAGTGTTGTGATCATATTGATGTGCTCAGGGAGAGCACCAGCAATCAGCATGGATGACTGAACAAGCTCAGTGAGGTTGGGGTCCTCAAAAGGAGAAATAGCAATCAGTTGACTGCATTTCATATTCACCCAGCTCTCTTCAACAGAAAAAGGTTCTACACCAATTCTTTGGCAGGCTGTGGCTCTTACTTCCGCCGGTATCCTCTCAACTTCTTCTATCTCAGTAATAACAGGTTTTGATGATAACTTCTCCCCCAATTTGACAGTATCAGCTTCATCAGCAATTCTGGTAGGGTTTGAAGGACCTGCTTCAGTTGGAGTAGGATCAGCTTGAACCAAAGTGGCAACAGTTGAGTTAAGAGCTTCAACCTGTGCTTGCAGAGAAAGGTACAATTTCGTCAATTCAGGTAGTGTATAACTATCCTCAACTGGCTTTTTACCAGTATCCTTGGAAATAACCAAACTATCAATCCTAGATTGATCAGCATTGGTACCCGTGGCTTCTCGGCACCTGGGATTCTCTTCATCTGTTTCAACAACCCTTGGTTCCAATAAAGGACTTTCGGGTGCTGATTCAGAGAAGATTGCCACAGATTGGGTCTTATTGATGTTACTGCTAACACCAAGATCCAGTTGGGATACTTGGGCAGCAGCAGCCCTTTCTGTATGAATCTCTTCAGAACCTCTGAGATTCACCTCCGGTGAGGAGTGGGGTTGCAGTGCTACAGGGTCCTGGCTCATCAGGATGTTCTCATGTAATGTGGCAGGTGAGTTAATAACACCTTCACTTGAGCCAAGATTGACAGCACTGTCACTCCTAGGTGATAGGGGTTGCAAGGGTGAAAAATGTTCAGATGGGGAAGCTGCATCTGCTTCTAATGACTCCCCCTCAACTGAAGGTTCATCCCTAAGAGAAAATCCCAAATTGGCCAGTTTCCGTTTAGGCTTTTTGCCTTGAACGGGGTTTAAAGCTTCAGGTTGGTTGGTGGCACTAGGTGGAGGAGACCTAGTAACCACTTTTCTCTGTCTCTTGAAAATGACATGAGGTGAGTTGGAAGAGGAGGTGGCAGTGGAAGTATTTGTGGTTGCTTTCCTCTTTTTGGATTGAAAAACTTTTAGTGAAGAGGAAGCAGGGACAGATGTGGGATCAGAAACTGTTAGGTCTACAGCTCTGTCATCTTGAGCAGGGAGCTCAGACACTCCTACAATTTCCGGTTGAACCTCTTCAGTAGCAGGTTCATCAGGAAATTGCCTTGGAATTGGCATGGGATGGTCAGTGTCCCTTCCAAGAAATGGAGACTTATTTACAGCAAGATTTGAAAAGGTTTTCTCATTCAGAAGTTTTTGGTGCAAAATTGTACCTAACCAAGCAATGTGGGGGTACTCTTCTTTGAGAATGTAAGTTAAAAATCTGGGGTACTGGTAGATATATTCAGAGTGAACATTAGATTTTAGGGCTTGAAAAATTTGTTTGGAAAAATTAAAGTTCTCACCCTTAACCACAGCGTAGAAGGCAGAGGCTTGCTCACTGGAGAGCTCATCAAAACCTCCCTTCTTTGGAGATAAGCACACCAGAAGAATATGTGCCAGGAACCTCCATTTATATGGTAACTGCCCCTTTTTGATCGTTTTGCTGTGCAGGGACCCACCATACCCAATGTTTCTGAATAAACGGATGTATTTGGTATGATCTACCTCTCCGTATCCACCATCATCCTTCAGTTTCAACAACCTTCTTACCTTTGCTTCATCTATCTCAACCTCCTTCCCTTGGACGGTTGACACAATTTTGCTTCCACTTGCTTCATCAGTAACCCTAGCGTGAACCCAAAAATCTTCCATCACCTCTTCAAAGATTTCCGCTTCGACAGTAAGCGCATGATGGAGGTGTGAGCTTTTGATGAACTCGATCATCTCATTGTAGATGTCGGTTTTGGATGGGGGTTCAAGATACGCTACCAGGTTGTGCTCGACTGCAAATTTCGAGTCGCCGATTGGCTTTTTGCCACTTGCCCTTCCCTTTGGAGCCATTGTTGTACCAGAATTTGAGAATTTTGACAGTTATGTGGGAGTTAATCGGAGATGGTTTGAGAGGGTTTGGGGAGTAATTTCTGAGATGTGTTGCGAGAAATGGGGAAATGACGGTAATTTAGGGCTTTTTACCTTTTCGGTGATGACGTGGAGGAGAGAGGTTGTAAATCGACGGTTCATTGACGGATGGGACAGGTGCTTTAAGGGTTATACAGTACAACTGGTTAAAGCATGCCCTTATCCAAAAGTTAATTTACTGAAACCTCGGAATTGAACAGTTAAAAAATTCAATGGGTAAAATAAATGAATATCCGCTTAGTAAATCGTGCATTCCGGGTAATTAAATGATTCGTTGACTTTGTTGACCCGGAAGTTCAAGCGGAACTCATTTTCTCCTTTATTTTAAAAACTAAATTTCTTCCGGTTGAACTTCAAGCGGATGAGTTTTCCGCTTGGAAGAATTGTTTTCAAAAATAAGTCTTCACGTCAAATTTAAAGCATTTTTCCGGTTGAAGTTCACTCGGTGAATTTCAAGAGTTGTTCTTTCAGGTTGAACCTGAACTTGAACCGGAAAATCCAAAACACATAAATTTTGAAGATTTGTGTCAATTTTCCATAGTTTTAACAGCAGTTATTGACTATGAACTGAAGCATTCTTCAATTAACACAAGAGATTTTCTTTTTCTTTTTCTTTTTGTATCAAGAGACGGACTCTTTGAGCACATCTCTTTCTTTTATTAAAGTTGTGAAAATTTTTATTCAAAGTTCATCATCCCAATGGCTGTAATGAGGTAGAAAAATCTTGCCTCATCGAAAGCTTTTGTAAACAAGTCTGCCAATTGATGATCAGTGTGAACTTTAAATAATTTGATTAAATTCTTTTCAGCACAATCTCTAATAAAGTGATACCTTATGTCAATGTGTTTGGTCTTGGAGTGCTTTACTGGATTGTTGACGATTGAAATGGCACTGTTGTTGTCAGCAAGAATAGGAGTTTCCATGAAAGTGATCCCATAGTCAAGCATTTGATTTTGGATCCAAAGAACTTGGCTGCAACAACTTGAAGCGGCAATGTACTCAGCCTCTGCAGTTGAAGTAGAAACGCATGTTTGTTTCTTGCATTGCCAGGAGACAAGCCTTTCTCCTAGAAATTGACATCCTCCTGATGTTGATTTCTTATCTATATCACATCCTCCATAATCACTGTCTGTGTATGCCTTGAAAGAGAAGTCAGAGTTCTTGGGATACCACAGACCCAGTTTGGGTTGCCCCTTAAGATACTTGAAAATTCTCTTAACAGCGAGCATGTGTGACTCTTTTGGAGAGGATTGATATCTGGCACATAAGCAAACACTGAACATGATGTCAGGTCTACTAGCTGTGAGATACATCAGAGAGCCGATCATTGCTCTATACATGTGCACGTCTACTGGCTTTCCACTTAAGTCATTAGTTAACTTGTGGGAAGTGGAGATTGGAGTCTTGGCACCTGAGCATGATAGCATGTCAAATCTCTTCAGCATGTCTTGAATGTACTTTGATTGATTCAGAAAGATTCCGTCTGCAGTTTGCTTCACTTGAAGCCCTAAGAAGAATGTTAGTTCTCCCATGGAGCTCATTTCAAATTTGGACTGCATCAAAGTTTCAAACTCCTTGCACAACAAAGTGTTAGATGAACCAAAAATAATATCATCAACATAAATTTGTACCATTAGCATATCTTTACCAACAGTTTTAACAAAAAGAGTTTTGTCAATTGCTCCTCTCCTGTAGCCATTCTCTAGAAGGTAATTTGAAAGAGTTTCATACCAGGTTCTAGGAGCTTGTTTGAGACCATACAAAGCTTTGATCAGCTTGCACACCTTGTTTGGATGGTGAGGGTCTTCAAAACCAGGAGGTTGATTGACATACACTTCTTGTTCCAGTAGGCCATACAGGAAAGCACTTTTCACATCCATTTGATACACTTGGAAGTCTTTAAATGCAGCATAGGCTAGGAAGATTCTAATTGCTTCCAACCTGGCTACTGGTGCAAAAACTTCATCATAATCAATGCCTTCTTCCTGTACATAGCCTTGCACAACCAGTCTTGCTTTATTCTTGATAACAATGCCCCTGTCATCTTTCTTGTTTCTGAACACCCATTTTGTTCCAATTGGTTCTGCTCCATCAGGCAGATCTACCAATTCCCAAACCTTTTGCTTGTTTATCTGAAATAGTTCTTCTTGCATTGCCTCCACCCAACTGTTGTCTTCTAAGGCATCTGCAACCTTCTTGGGTACTTCTTGAGACAAAAATGCAGCATGCAAACAGATGTTTGCATTTGCAGACCTACTTCTTGTCAGCACAGGAGCTGAATCTTCTCCAATAATATTCCCCACTGGATGATCTCTGTTGATTCTTCTATCAATGAACATAGGAAATTCATGGCTTCTTCCATTTGAGGGTATGTTGAGCTGAGGAAGTCTGTGATCAAGCTCAACACTTTCAAATTGTGACACAGGATCTGAAACTCCAACTGATTCAAGAGAATTTGTATCTGAATTATAGATCAAATGATCTAAATTAAGTTCATTTGAAGTGTTATCATGTGAGTTTCCAGCTTCATTTGACTCTGATTCAGTATTCTCTTCAGTTTCTGAAATTTGATTTTCCGGTTGAACTTGAACCGGAGAAATAGGTTCAGCTTGAACTTCAAGCGGAACAATTTCTTCTTCAATTTGGATTATTTCAGTCAGTTTCTTGTCATTCCTTGGGAAAACAGGTTGAGAGCTCATTGAAGAGAAGAAGATTGGCTTCTCTTTATCAGTTTGATTGCTTTTCCAATGCTCATCAGCAGACCTGTTGAAATTTTGTTCCTGCACTAAAGAGCTCACGGGCTTATCAACAGTTATGTTGAAAGCAGTAGTTAGTGCATCAATGTCAAATAACCAGCTTGGTTGAGACCTAAAATTGTTGGCTGATTTTTCATTAAAAGACACATTTATAGTTTCCTCAACAATTTTAGTTCTCTTGTTGTATACTCTGAATGCTTTTGACACACCAGAGTACCCAACAAAATAACCATCATCTGCCTTTTCAGCAAATTTAGGCAGAGACTCATTGGTTATGAGAATAGTGACAGAACAACCAAATGGTTTAAAGAAATAAATGTTTGGTTTCCTTTTTCTCCAAAGCTCATAAGGTGTCTTATTCTTTCCCTTGACAATTAAAATCCTGTTTTGAACATAGCAGGCAGTGTTTACTGCTTCTGCCCAAAATATCACAGGGAGCTTAGAGTCTGCCAACATTGACCTGGCAGCTTCAATTAATGTCCTATTTCTCCTTTCAGCAACACCGTTTTGCTGTGGAGTTCTAGGAGCACTAAATTGCCTCAAGATTCCCTTTTCCTCACAAAACGAATTCAGAACATGATTTTTGAATTCTGTGCCATTGTCACATCTGATTGTTTTAACCTTAAGATTGGATTGATTTTCTAAATTAATGACAAGAGTTTTCAACAATTCAGCAGTTTCATCTTTTGTTTTGAGAAAGAAAACCCATGTATACCTAGAAAAATCATCAATTATCACAAAGCAGTATGACTTCTTTCCTAAACTCATTACTCTAGTTGGACCAAATAAATCCATGTGCAAAAGCTCTAGAGGTTTTGAGATTGAAGATTCAACTTTTGGCTTGAAAGAGGTTATGTGTTGCTTGCCTTTGAGACATGGCACACAGTTTTCAGAACATGCAAAATGCTTGTTAGGAAGACCCTTAACCAAGCCCAAATTTACAATTCTGTTCATGTTTTTGTAGTTCACATGACCTAACCTCCTATGCCAAAGATCAGATTCGTCAACTGAGGCTTTGGATACAAAGCAAGCAGTGCCACATGTGGGTGTAGCAACTGACATATCCAAAATATATAGCCCATCTCTCCTGGGTGCCTTAAGCATTATCAATTCATCAGGAATTTTGACACCAGGTTTGAGAACTATTGCCTCTTTCTCATTAAACATTAAATTCAAATTTTTGTCACACATTTGTGAGACACTAAGCAAATTGAAATTCAATGTATCAACAAAATTGACTCTATCAAATTTTACCAGTCCATTTGTCACATCACCTTGTGCTGTGATATGGCCTTTTGTGCTTCCAAAGGCAACTGGTCCTCCGTTAGTTCTTTTTGTATTTTCTAGAATGTGCTTATTCCCTGTCATGTGGCAAGTGCAACCACTGTCAACTACCCATAGGCTATTCTGGCCTTTATTCTGCACCTGCACACATCAGAATTGATTAATTTCTATAGGGGACCCAAGCCTGAGTGGTCTTGGGTCTGCCATAAGCATCATTATACTTGTACTCTTTTAGTACTAAAGTATTAACTACTGGAGCTTCATTTAGCAGATCATCATTGTCCAAACTGAAGTTCTCATACTGAGCACTTGTTTGACTAGACCTATCACCTTTGGTGTTTCTTTTTGCAGCAATTTTCTTTTCCCTATACTCTTTATACTTTCTTTGCTTGTTAGTTAGTTTCTTAAGTTTTTCATTTTCTTGATTAACCAACTTAGTTCTTTCAGGTGATTTTGAAAATCTTTGAGGAAAGTGTTTGATTTGGCTAGAACTCTCCCCCTGAAGTGGAGCGTAGTGATTTCCACTTGAACTATTTGCAAAGACAGTTTCAGATTGGTTTTGTTTGCTGTTTCTTGAAAAGTTTTCCCTAATGGTGACTTTGCCTCTAGAAGGGTTTCTCCTCCCTTGAGCTTCAAAATGTTCAAACCCATCAGCAAAACGAACTTGAGGTCTCTGCTTTGGAGCAGTGGCTGATCTGGGTTGAATTTTGTTTTCCGGTTGAACATGAGTTCGAGCGGAAAATTGTTCCGCTTGAACTTCAGCCGGAAAATGATTTTGTTTTAAAATAGTGAAACTACCATTTCTTTCATTACCAACTAACACTCTGTTTGACTCTGACCCAAAATGCTTCAGAGTATGGTTTTTCACAGGTGAAATTCTTCCTGTGAGTTTCTTTTGAAAATCAGCTTTTGGTTTCAAAACAGGTTTTGGCTTTTGAAAAGGTTTGACTTTACTCATTGGGTTGAACTGACAAACAGCAGCTAGGTGACCTTGTTCACCACAGCATATACATTCAACAACTTTGGTTTCAAATTTCCTGGGAGACTCAATTTTGGTTACTTGGTTGAACTTTAATTGACCAAATCTTTGAGTTTGACTACCCTTTGATTGCTCAGGTTGCTTTCCTCCAACTTTTGAATCCTTAGATTCATAAACAGTTGGTGGAGGAACAGCAACTGATGGTTTCAAAATGTTCAGTTGGTTAGCTGAAGCAGATGTGCTAGCAGCTGTGACTTCAATTTTGTTTGACTCAACAGTGTTTTCTGAACTAGATTGTGATGAAATGTCATCAACTGTGAGACTGACTTTACATTCTGATTTTAAAGCTTCAATGGGTTTGATTACCGGTGAGTATTCAATTGGTGGCTCAACATTGTTATAGCCAACACCCGCTTTACCATACATCCCTCCCATCCATAATCTTTCAGCCTTTTTGTTTGCTGTTTGAAATTTATCACAAGTGAACAAAGCATCTTTCAGCTTGATCTCAAGAACATCAACCTCAGCCTTAGCATCTTTGGTTTCATTTCTTGATTTTTCAAGTTTTGTCAGCAAGTCATCAAGCTGTGTTTCAAGCACTGAGTTGGTTTGTTTTAACTGTTCATACTCTTTGGTTAAGTTTTCAATTTTTGAAATGTATGATGATTCAGTTTTCTTAAAACATTCCTTTAACTCATTTAGGTTTGAAACTTCATCAATCAAATCAGTGTTGTGATTTCGATATTTTGCCACTTGTTCTATGCAGGCAGGACTACATAGATTCTCTAAGACCTTTTCAGGGATAGAATTTACCTGATCTGTGATGGAGTCCTGTTTGGCCATTAAAGCATAGTTGATGGGTTCAAACTCAGCAGCAAAATCTTCCCATTCAACACATGATGTTTGATTTGCTACAGCAGCTACCACATTCTGATGGATTTGACTTCCGGTTGGCTTTGGTGGGGTGGGGTGTGAACCTGAGTTGTTTCCAGAATTGTTGTTGTTTACATTGCTTCCTCCATGAGATTTCCCTTGACCATGATTCTGATTCTGCCCTTCTCTTCTTGGCTGAGAGCATTCTCTAGCAAAGTGACCAAGTTGATGGCAGTTGTAACATTTGACTTTGCTTTTATCAAGGCCTATGTGAGCACCTTTAGCTCCCTTGTAGGTTCTACCTGTTCTTTTATAAAACCTCTGAGCTCTTACAGAAACCATGGCAAGTTGAGTCATTATATCCATTTCCTCTAGATCATCAGCACCTATGCATTCAAGATCTTCAGGTATGAAGCCTTGATAGGAATCAGTTGCTACGTGAGCATTGTGAGAGTTTTCAAAAGAGTTTGAAAAGTTCTCTTGACACCTTGGTGTCTCAGGGAAACTGATTGTAGGTGAGAGATATGATGGGTTGGATGACCTTTGACTATTAAACTCTGTGGTTACTAGTGCAGATGAGAATAGCTGAGTTGATTCAGAAGATGAGGATTGTTTCAGATCTAGTTCCATTTCATAGGCACTGAGTATGCCATGAAGTTCACTTAATCTCATCTTTTTCAAATTTTTGCATTCCCTGATGCTTACTGTGTAAACTGTCCACACAGAAGGCAGGGAACGGAGAAATTTTCTATTCACATCTACTTGTTCTAGTTTTACATCCACCTTTTGAAGTTCATCAAGCAAAGAAACAAATCTCAAGTACTGGTTTGTCATAGTTTCACCAGATTTAAAAGTAAAGTTTTCATATTTTTGCTTTAAAACATCCTTCTTGTTTTCTTTTACCTCACTGGTTCCTTCATACATTTCACTTAAGGCATTCCACAGATCAAATGCAGTCTTATATCCTTTGAACCCACTTAAAATGGAATTAGGAAGTGCTGCCTGTAGAGTCCAATATGCCTTATGGTCAAATTCGAGAGCAGTGTAGTCAGCTTCAACATATTTATCTAACGGCTTAGGTATTTTGACTTCTGCATCATCAGCAGATGCAACCATTGGTGAGTAGGGTCCTTCAGTGAAAGATTTCCAAATACGACGGTCCAAAATCCTAACAAAACCTTCCATCCTGAGTTTCCAGGTACCAAAGTCATCAGGAGTGAACATTGGTGGTTTGTTGGAGGAGCCATTTGGGCAACTTAAACTGAAATCACTCATTTTGAAAAACTTTTAGAAAGATAGAACAACGAAGCTTGTAAAGTAAGCAAGTAAAGTATCGACCTTGAAGCACAAAAAGTCTTCAAAGTAAGAGCCAAAGCTCTGATACCACTTGTAGGATCGAAAATAGTTATGAATTAACTAAAACTAAGCCTTTTACTTGCAAATATAACCCTGCGAAATTAAAGTTATATTTCACTTTACTTAAGCGATATTAAGTTCTTGTATAATGTAAATGCTTGATTTGCAGAATAGTAAAACAACGATATATCGAATATTCGGCACTATTTGCATTAACTCAAAGCTACACTATTACAAGTGATGAATATCTGTGTAAAACTAAGAGCTTACATGCTATATATAGTGCTGATGAGATCAATGACAGCCATTGATCTCATGCGATCTAATCTAGACCGTAAACATAAAAGTCAAATACAAACTACCAAAAGAATAAACATCGACAATCGGAATGACTTGCGTGTTGGCAGCAACAATCTACTTTAGGAGAGCGGCTTGAATCAGATTTAGAAGCATACGAGAAGCTTTTGCAGGATTGGACTTCTGAAAAGACTTCTCAGGAAAAGTCAGGTTGAACTCTTTATCTGGTGGATAAACGAGTTCACCCGGAATATTCGCTGAAAGACAAAACTGCTTCTTTCCGCTTGAACTGCCTGTTCCGCTTGAAGTATGAATTCCGCTTCAACTTCAATTTCAGCCGGAACTAGTAAAATTGGCATTTCAGCCGGAAATCTTCCAGGCTCTATTTTTCCTTACAACCTTGAATATAAACTAACTGTTTACCCACTCCTCGTGTCCTTCCCCAAGTACATCGAATGACCAGAATGACTAATGTACCCCTTGACTATAACCGTGGAGTCATGACTGGAGCGACCAAATCAGGGCAGGGTTGTCAACCCAAATAGATCTCGCTATCGTTTCGAATGAACTAATTGAATTCAATTAATAGTAGGAATTTAGGCATATAACATGAATTAACCTGAATACACATATTGGGGAAATGAAAAGAACATGCAATCAGTACGTGTTACAATTATCATAATATCAGACAAAATGAATTTCGAATTGGAAATCATTGAATTCTCCCCCAATTTTAGAAAACAGAAATGTAAAAGGGGGCCGTGAAAACTCACATGTTATGAAGATGGACAGGCAGATATGAATTTGAACGTACCCTAGCAAACGTCTACAAAGTAATGCTATGACGTATTAGGGTTTGGCTATTTGGGTTAGTGAATACGTCACCCAATGTTCAATGTTAAGTCTTGACAGTTATTACCCGATGATTGTGATGGAAATTCCTAAGTTATGATTTATTGGCAAATAAATAATATTAAGTTGTGAAATTTATCATTTATTTGAATAAATAAATAATAATTGGGTTTTCACGTTTAGGAAAAATATTATATTGAACAATATACTTATTTTTCTATAAAACGTTACGAAAATATAAATATTTATTTTCCTTAAATATTTGTAAGGTTTTGAATCCCTTAAAATAATAATCATTTCTTTCATTTATTAAGGTTTGAACACACGTTTTCTATCGCGCATCAATACACGAAATTCGTCTCGTTTTACGAAAAATTATTTGGCACATAAAAATATACATATTTATGAAATAATGTTTCCAAAATATAGGAATTTATATTTTGTAAGATTTGAATGGCGGTCGTTCGGTAATTAGCCGGTTTCACCAGTTTACCCGTTATGACTTATTTTATGATGTTTTGAGTTTTCTAAACACCTAGGAAATGTTTATGGACCTGTGTTGATGTGTTTTATAGTTTTAAGTTGCCAAGTGTGCCGTGGACGTTTAACTTGTAAAAATCAGTGTTTTTGAGTTACTGAAATTCACTGTTTTTGTCTGGTTTGCTTCTAAAACATTATTTTCCATTTTTGAAATTCTTGAAAAATTTTTATATATAAAAATGAGTGTGTTTTAAGTTCTGGACCAGACCCTAAATTTGTTCAAAATATTGAATATTTTAGTTCGAAAAGTCCCGTTACGATTTCCAATTATTTTATTTTTGAACGTTTAACACTTCGGGTCAAAGTATGACCTTAGAATATGTTTTTGGCAACTTACTAATATATTTTTTATTAGGTCTCAATTAATCGTAAAGTTTGTCATATTTATTTTCACTAAAAATCCATAATTTATGATTTTTAAGTAATAAAAATATATTATGAAATTTCTTTTTGTGTTTAGTGGCCTTTTTAGCAAAATAGCATTTTATAACCTTCAAATGACCATTTTACACATTCTTTTCCAAATGGTTAACCAAATCACATGTCATGGTTACAATTTTATAAATTTGTATTACACCATTTTATGACACATTTATAAGTTTCATATTTCTCATCTTTTGTAATATATTTGGAAGTTCATGGTTGGTATTGATTTTAAAATATTTTCTATAACATAATGTTGCTTATGTTTAAATATGAACATAATGATCATTATTTTTCAAAATCACAAGCATAACCAAATTCTAGTTCCATCAAAGTGCATATTATCCTACTAACAACATGTATTGCTAGTATGTCACCAAACATTAACATCAAGACTTGAATCATGAACATGAAATTGTGACATATTAAGGATGATAATCATCAAAAGCTTAAAGAAGAGTTAGGATTCATCACATAAGCTTTCACACGATCGGTTTATGACACAAGTGGGTGTTGATTTTAGCTACCGGTTTAGCTCCAAACCCACCCTTGAATCTTGAAAGATGAAGGACATGATGATGGAATGAAAGAGGTGACATGATCATGATGAAACAAAAAACACACAAAAGATTAGGATGCTAGAATGGATGATTAGAAAGAAATGATGAAGAAAAGTGAAAGAATATTAGATTATGTTAAGTTTAGATGGATACTAGAAACAAGAAGAAGCTTGAAATGTGATTAGGATGGTGAAAATCAATGGTGATGGTGGCGGTTAGATGGAGGCCGAAAGGTAGAAGAGAAGAAGAGAAAGTGTGTTTGTTGGTTCTTCAAAATGGTTAAGTGTAAAAATGAGGGAGTGGTTAAGTTTATAAGATTGTTTTGTGGGTCTTAGGTTCATGGTTCGAGTGAACCGATTGGGTTCGGTTGGTGTTGGTTCGAATCGAGAAAGAAAGAAGGGAGATGTGGGCTTGAATCGCTCTTGATCTCTTGCTAGAAAACGGAGCAAATGGGTTTGGTAGAAACCAGCCAAAAGGGAGAAAAAGAGGGGAAAGCCAAGTGGTTTTGGAGGGAGATTTGTGTCTACTGGTCATTAACCAATGGTTTGTGAAGTTACCAAGTACTATGGGGACACCATTGTCCCATATCAAGAATGCAAGTATGGTTTCTAGGGAACATTAGATGAGGATCCAAGGATAGCAATTAAGTTTGTGATGGACTACTTAAGTCTAGTGTGTGATGGTTTGGTTCGGTTCTAAATGTTCAAGTTCAAGTTAGGGCTTGCTACAATTGTGGGTCCACTACCCACCTTCGCAATGCATGCCCCGCCCTCGCTATGGTTAATCAGACTGCCGCTAGTGCTGCTCGTTGTGCCCCTGCTCGTGCCTTTAACATCAATGCAAATCAGGTTCGTGTTTGAATTATTTTTCTATCTATTATCGATCTTTATTATTATTTGTACCATTACCACTAACTTGGATGGTCAATGCTTATCAGGCTCAGGCGAACCATGAGCTGGTTAATGGTACATTTCTCATCAAGAATCGTTATGCATCTATATTTTTTAATTCTGGTGTGGACCGTACCTTTGTATAATTAGAGTTTGAGCCTTTGCTTGCTTCTTCCTGTATTATGCTTGATTCTCCATTATCCGTTGAAGTTGCAGACGGTAAACCGGTTCATCTCGATTTGGTGATTCGCGACTGTAAGTTGGACTTTAAGGGCCATATTTTTCCTATCGATCTCATTCCTATGCCTCTCGGGAGATTTGATGTCATTATTGGTATGGATTGGTTATCTAAAAATCATGCCGAGCTGGTATGTTTTGATAAAACCATTCGCATTCCTCGTCCGGATGGTCAGCATCTGTTGATCCATGGCGATAAACCATCTGGTGGGCTTAAGCTAATGTCGTGCACCAAAGCCCATAAGTACTTACGCAAGGATTATCGGGCATTCCTGGCACATATTATGGAGGTTCGAGATAAAGAAAGGGAAGTTGAAGACATCCCGGTCGTGCGAGACTTTCCTGAAGTGTTTCCCGATGGTATAGCGGGTCTTCCTCCACTTTCGCCAAGTGGACTTCCGTATTGATCTTGTTTCGGGTGCCACTCCTGTTGCAAAGTCGCCCTATCGCCACGCACCCTCGAAAATTCAAGAGTTGGCTAAACAAATCCAAGATCTTTCTGATAAAGGGTTCATTCTTCTGAGCTCTTCTCCTCGTGGAGCACCTATTTTATTTGTTAAGAAAAAGGATGGCTCTCTTCGCATGTGCATTGACTATCGTGAGCTTAATAAACTCGTGATCAAGAATCGTTATCCATTGCCTCGTATTGATGACCTCTCCGGTCAGCTTCAGGGTGCTTCTTGTTTTTCAAAGATTGATCTTCGTTCCGGTTATCATCAGCTTCGAGTCGCGGAGGAGGATGTTCATAATCCGCCTTCCGTACCCGTTATGGCCATTTTGAGTTCACCGTAATGCCCTTTGATTTGACAAACGCTCCTGCCATATTCATGGACCTCATGAATCGTGTTTGCTAAACCTATCTTGATAAATTTGTGATTGTATTCACCGATGATATTTTGATCTATTCCAAGTCAAAAGAAGAACATGAAACCCACCAATGTCTTATGCTGGAGCTTCTGAAGAAAGAACAACTTTATGCCAAATTCTCTAAATGTGAATTTTGGCTAAATGAGGTTTAATTTTTGGGGCATATCATAAACGATAAGGGTATTCATATCGATCCTGCTAAGATCGAGGCCGTTAAGAGTTGGTGCACCCCTACTTCACCAACTAAAGTCCATTCGTTTCTTGGATTAGTGGGCTATTATTGGCGCTTCATTGCTAATTTCTCTCGCATAGCTGTGCCTCTTACTGCTTTGACTCAGAATAGTCAACCATTCGAGTGGGGTCCTGCTCAGGAAAATGCTTTTCAGACACTTAAGAAAATGTTGTGTGAGGCTCCCATTCTCACACTTCCTGAAGGGACGAACGATTTTGTTGTGTGGGGTCCTTCTCAGGAAAACGCTTTTCAGACACTTAAGCAAATGTTGTGTGAGGCTCCCATTCTCACACTTCCTGAAGGGACGGACGATTTTGTGGTGTATTGTGACGCATCTCATCAAGGCCTTGGTTGTGTTCTCATGCAACGAGGAAAGGTAATCGCATACGGATCAAGGTAGCTTAAGAAGCACGAAAAAGAATTACACGACGCATGATCTCGAGCTTGGTGCGGTTGTGTTTGCTCTAAAAATTTGGAGGCATTACGTTTACGGCACTGAGTGTGTGATCTATACTGATTACAAAAGCCTTCAACATATTTTCAATCAGAAAGATCTCAATATGCGCCAGTTTTGTTGGATTGAGCTCTTAAATGACTACAATTCCGAGATTCGTTATCATCCTAGGAAGGCGAATGTCGTGGCTGATGCCTTAAGTCGAAAAGAGCATCTCAAGCTTGTTCTATATCAGAGTTCTCATCATATGACCCACATCAAAGCTCGTGTTCTGGCAGCTCAGCACACATCTATTGATGAGGGAAATTTGCATAATGAATTATCTTGTGGCGCCGAGCTCCAATTCAAGACCAAGTCCGATGGTCTTCTTTAGTTCATTGATCATCTCTGGATTCCCGATCGAGAAGATCTTCGGGCGATTATCATGAACGAGGCTCATAAGTCTCGTTATTCCATTCATCCTAGATCTGATAAGATGTATCTTGATCTCTGTAAGCTCTATTGGTGGCCCGACATGAAGAAAGACATAGCTTTTTATGTGGCAAAGTGCCTTACTTGCTCCATAGTCAAGGCCGAGCATCAGCGACCTGCCAATTTACTCGAGCAGCCATTGATTCCCGTTTGGAAGTGGGAGAACATCGCGATTGACTTAATTACGAAACTTCCGCGAACTTCCCAGAGATGTGATATCATATGGGTCATCGTCAATCGTTTGACCAAATATGCTCATTTTCTTCCTATCCATGAAAACAATGGAGCCTCGGTTTTGGCGCGAATCTTTGTTAAGGAGATCGTTTGCCGCCATGGTACTCCTTGAGTATTATATCAGATCACGATGGTCGTTTTATGTCGCATTTCTGGCAATCTCTCCATTCTTCTTTAGGAACTCAGCTGGATTTTCAGCACTGCTTACCATTCTCAAACTGATGGTCAATCTGAGCGCAATATTTAGACTCTTGAGGACATGCTCCGGGCGTGTGTCATCGATTATGGTGGTAGTTGGACTTTGTTTTTACCATTGATCGAGTTCTCTTATAATAATAGCTATCATTCAAGCACTGGTATGGCCTCTTTCGAAGCTCTCTATGGTCGTAAATGTCGTTCACCTATCTATTGGACCGAGGTCGGTGAATCTTAAATCACCGATCCTGAGTTGATTCAGGAAACGACTGATAAAATTCTCAGATTCGTAATTATTTGCTCGATGCTAGGAGTCGTCAGAAGAGTTATGATGATAGAAGACGTAGGCCCCTTGAGAATGAAAAAGGCAACCTTGTTCTCCTAAAGGTATCTCCTTGGAAAGGTGTCTTTAGATTTGGAAAATGGGGAAACTAGCACCTCGCTATGTCGGTCCATTCAAAATCCTTGAGAAAGTCGAAAAAATGGCTTATATTCTTGATCTTCCGCCCAAGTTAGCTAATATTCACCCAACATTTCACGTTTCAAACCTTCGCAAATGTTTGGCTGATGAGAATCTTCAAGTTCCACTTGAGGATATTCAGATCGATGAGTCTTTGCACTTTTTCGAGAGACCCATTGACATCTGTAAAACATGCGTATGATCTTGCTAATGCATGATGTAATCAGATTCGGTAACAATGAGGTAAATAAACGATTCGTTTATAGATTTCAAGCTCGTACACTTAGAGAGAGAGTATACAGGTTACACACTGAGAAACACACAATTTAAAGCTCATAAACCTCACAACTGACTTCTCTCTAAACAAGCTAACCTATTTATATGAAACCCGTCCAGCGGACCAACTAACCAGCGTACCAGATGGTCCGGCGTACCATCTGGTCCGCCCCTGGTCCGCTGGACCAGAATATACAAAAAATTCTATTACAAAGACATATCACCAAGACCTAGCACTAGACATTAAAACATGCTCTAACAAACTCCCCCTTGTCTTGTGCTAGTCTTCAGAAGCTTTTGTCTACGTCTTCTTCGAATGTTGTGTTCGGTTATTCCCAGCATGGATACCAAAAGCAAAACATACTCTAATCACGCGTTGAAATTGCAAAGCTTGTTCAGCATGCTCAGCTTTATACAAAATCTTGTTGTGATAGAGCTTGTCGATATCATCCTTTGACAAATTAATCAACCACATCGGATCATACAGCCTAACCACCTTGTTCTGCTCTTTAACCACCACCACTGCTTCTCCAGTATGTTCATCATAATACCACCATCTTAAAGTTTTAATAAAATCTTGTTCGAGCTTCTTTAATGGGATTTTCTTCAGTTGAATCGGCTTCTTATACTTTAAGACCACAACCGGTTTTCCAGTAATTGGATGAATATCGGTTGGATGATCAACATACTTAGGCCTTTGTGGAGTTAAAAACCTGAACTTGCCTTGATATTCTTCTACGAATTTGTTCTTGAAGATCTCTGCCAACAAATTACTTCCATAATTCATGAATGGCTTTCTTGACAAATCTCTCACATCACAAACCGGTAAAGTATTGAATCTTGTAGCATGCTTCAAATATATCACCCAAACTCCTTTTTAATTGCATAACACTTTAGCTCCGAGTCATACATCTAACTGATTATTCTACCAGTAGCTTCACCACCTTTTCTGTCGAAATATTTCTTTTGATCAACAATTTTGGTTGGTTTCACTACTGGCAGCTTCTTGGCTCTTTGTTCTTTCAACCAAGCATCAAATAACATTTTTGTCTCTTCTTCTTCTGATAACTTTTAAGATTCATTTGATTCTGGTTGATCAGTTTCTGACTCTTTCTTCTTCAACTCCTCATCCACTTTTTCCTCATCATCATTACCAAAGAAGTTAAATCCTCCAGACTAATCATTAGCAGAAAAATTTCCATAAACCTTAGGATCATCTGGGTATTCTTCAGCCATCATATCTTCTACTTCTACATGTTCTTCTTTAAAATCTATATTCTCCTCAGAATTTTCTTCTCCATAAGAATCAGCAAAAGGAACTTTATCCACATCATCCACATTTAATTCAAAAATAGCCGCCAGTTGCTCTTTTGAATATGGATTAATAAATTCTCCTTCTTTCAGCTCAACTCTAGAAATGGGAGTTACAGCATACACTTCTTTCTCCGAAGACTCCCCCTGGGCAGTAGTAGATTGTGACATCCGTCTATTTTCCATATTTGTAACCCGACCCGTTTCAGTTATCCATGTAATTTCAATCTTTATTCAAGCAAATCATGAAATTCTATTTTTTTTTTACCCTCGCTTCATTTTATATGTAATATATATATATATATATATATATTTATATATATATATGTTATGCATGTTAAGGTCATACCCGAGTCAACTCGCGAAACCAATGGTGATAATCATTTGACAACTCCAACACTATATATTAATGGTGGTAAAATAATAAAGATTATAAAAAAATAGTTTTTATAAATCGATTTTTTTTATATATAAAACATTTTAAATATTAAACCTATATCAAAAGACTACCAAAGGATTTACCAAGTGTTACCAAGTTTTACCAAGTGTTACCAAGGATTTACCAAGTGTTACCAAGTTTTACCACGTGTTACCAAGTTTTACCAAGTGTTACCAAGTTTTACCAAGTGTTACCAAGGATTTACCAAGTGTTACCAAGTTTTACCAAGTGTTACCAAGGATTTACCAAGTGTTACCAAGTTTTACCAAGTGTTACCAAGGATTTACCGAGTGTTACCAAAGGCTAAAATTTCATGTATAAATACAGCATGCTTGAACCAAAAAATAAACACACTCAAACTCATTTCTTACTCCCAAAACGCTCACGAAAATATATCCATTTCTCCTTCCAATTCCACGACGGAAAGAAATTATCTACCTTTTGAAGACTCACGAGTGGATTCAGCATTCTCCTACTACATTCGTTCTCCTTGCTTGCTTTAAGTGAGTAATCATTCGTTATTATTATTTTTTTATGTCGTTATTTTGAACTAGTCGAGCCTTCGGGTTAACTATAATTTTTAAAGAAAAATACTAATCTTATATATTTTATACTCCTCAAATATAAGCACCTCGTGTGTTAATCATAAATTAAATTTCCATAGTAAAATTTATATTCATAGTTTTATTTTATTTGCATAAACATTAACGAAATTTTATTATATTAAAATGTGTCTCAAATTTATTTATTACACTTACTTCAATTATATTATATATTAGATCTAACGGATCTCCGTTATGTCCGTTAAGACTCTAATATTTGTAACATTAATAAAGTACATTTTATAAACTAAGTTGGGACTTTTGACTTATAAAAGGGCAATTGTTTTTATATATTTTGTATAAACTAAATAAACAACTCAGCTGGAAAATATTATTTATCCAACTCACTCGAAATATAACTCGTAAATTTAGAGCATGTTTACTTGAGTATTCAAATACACTTATATTTATTTTCGTAGAATAAATATACATATATCTAACACAATTAGTTATCACCAACGGTTAAACGGGTTAACTCACGTAACTAGACTTAACTAGTCTAAATGGTTGACTTACATACTTGACCCATATTAGTAAACCTTAAAGTGTCTTTATATAATTTAGGACACGGATAGGTCGTCTTCTTATCACTCGGACTCTTTTCATATTTCACTCACCACCTCAGGTGAGTACTCACAATACCTTTTCCTTTTCAAGTTTTGGGATGTAACATGTATACATATTCAAATATCAATTCTTTATTCATTTTACAAACCATGCGATTTCATTCTATGTTAATGTGTGATTACTTGCTATATGCCAAACTATTGTGTTTTATTCATCATTCATCATTCATCAGTGTAATCATTAACAATACAAAGCCTACGGTAACAATGATAGATCTATTGGCTGACAACCCACCTGAATTTGACCGGTAACTGGCATTCGGGTGATTGAAACCTATTTTCATCATAGCGTGACTTTCGAGTTACGGACACTAGTCATCAAGGTTTGATTATGCAAAAAAATTCAACATTGGTTTATTCATACATACATGAGTCTACATTTGACATATGAATCGCTTTTAAACTATTATATATATTCTAACCTTATGTTTACTCACCAACTATTTTAGTTGACACTCTCTATTTTTATACATGTTACAGGAATGCTGTTTGAGCTATACGTGATTGATGCTACACCTAGGATGCTTTGGACCTAGATTAATTAAATCAAACTCTATATGTTATGCCATTTTATGTGTGTTGAACCTGTTGTAAGGCTTGGAATTTGGTAATGAATAATTATTGAGACTTTAATTAGTGTCATGAGCATTTGGACAATCATCATGCCCCGACGTAAATTCCGCCGTCGGTTGGGGTGTGACATAGATGGTTCAGCAACAGCAGACGAAGTTCCAGCTGCACCAGCACTAGAACCACCACCAACTCCACCTTCAGGATCTGGATCCTCATTCAAATATTTCATCATATCATCACCATCTCTACAACATTCTTCAGGATCTGGTCTTCTCTCCCCCTAAGCAAGTAAAGATTTGAGTACCAGATTTAACTGCTCACCGAGAGATAAAGAAAGTTGTTGCAGTTTAGCAATCTCCCGATCTTTTGCCCGATCCCTAGAAACCAATTCCTTTACCAAATTCTTCAAACCCCTGATCTCAGCAGCTTGCTGGCCATTAGTTGATTCTAACTCATCGAGTCTCGTTTGATGTAATGCCAGTCTCAGATCAGTAGAGGCAGCAATAGTAGAAGCAGAAGCAGCAGTCGAAGAAGGCTTCGAATCACAAGCTTTCTAACCGGTGGATTACTCGAGCTTTGAACATTAACAGACTTTGTGGTTGGCTGGACTGGAAGTGAAGACGAAGTAGACACTTTCTGCTTCTTACTTGGAGGACTAAGACCTGCTTTCCTAGCATCGCAAGAAATGAGCCCTTTTTCACTGGCAAATTCCTCTGAGCCATATGTTTAATGTGCCTGCCTTTAGAAACCATAGGCGCTTTTCCTTTATCAGCAGTCTTAGTCTTTTGAACAGGTTCCTCCAAAGCAGGAGTATAAGTTGGATCATCATCTTTATCCTCGACCTGTTTGGTTCTATTCTCATATTTAGAAGTATCCAGATTCTTGGACTTCAAATATTCTATGTGTTTCCTAGAACCTTTCTTCACTTAGATTCCTCTGGTATTATGTAATATTGTGACAAAATCACCAGAGTCTGAATCAGTATCTGACGAGCTTTCACTAATATCACCATCAGAAACATCAACAACATCATTCATTTCTTCATCCTGAGCATTCACAACTTCAGGTTCATTAATATTCTCTTGAACAACTGGCTCTGGTTGTTGTTGCTGCATAGGTTGTTGTTCATTCGGTGCTTGATTTGCTGGTGCATTTAGATCCTCTTCTTCATTCTCTTCTATCTCAACTGGAAAACCTTTGTCATCATACTCCAATTCATCATCTGAACTATCAAGATGTCTTGCAGCACCATCAGAAGGAGCTACATAATTTGGATTAGCAAGATGACTAATTAACCGCTTAACTGGTGGAGGTATATTGTCTCCTTTGCGCTTTTGATAAACCGGTATTTTACCAACTGCAACTTGATTCATGTGCTTCATTTCCAAAACTGCAGCCGGATTCTTTGGAAGATTTAGATGTAATTCATCTAAGATCATTTGCAGAAATCGCGGATACATGAGACTTTTGACTTGTTTTGTCAAGATATTCTCCTTCATATAATTGAATATCCATCCAGAAAAATTAAACTGCCGATTCATCACTAAAGCAGAAAAGAATGATAGAACCTTCAAGTCGAACTCCTCTTGACCTCTTGTTCGATTTCCAAAACACTTTATAATTACGTGCATCAAGTATTTGTATAGAGGACTCAGATTTGCCTTGAGATACCATGAACCACACAACTGTCCATCATACTTTATTCTTCGTAGCAAAGCCACTAAATCGGCTTCATCAAATTCAGTTGGGAAATCAGCTTGATCATTCAACCTCAAAACCCTTCGAACATCATCTTCAGATACAACTACATCAGTTTGATGAATTCTTGCGCAAATAACCGAAGGAACCACCGAACAATCTACTTGAGCCGTATTCCAAAACATTGTAAGTAGATCCTTGTAAGGTGTACACACATGAGTAGCAGCATAAAAAATTATTGATCTTCGCATGAAATCAATATTCCTAGAAAATACGGTTTCCAACGTGCAGATGCATCTAGAAAAGCACAAACATTGTGTTCTCCATTTGATTTGAAATCAGCCATATCTGTACCAATCACAAACACAAACTATCATTAAAATCATAAGATAAAATCAAAATTACTAACGAGCAACTCTAATTTTACTTGAAACGTTCAAACAATCAACATTATTTGAAAAATCCATCAGCGGACCATTTGCGGACCAAATTGGTCATCCGGACCATCTGATCCGGCAGACCAGAAATGTTGACCACGGACCAGATTTGGTCAAACGGACCAGATGCGGACCAGTTTTGAATTACGGACCAAATTTGGTATGCCGGACCATATGGTCCGGCGGACGAACAGTTCATCGAAGAGTCAGCATCAAATTTCATGCACCAAATCAAGTTTGTTTTGAAATCGAACACTGAGGTTGTGTTCTAGACAAAAATCCGACCTAGTACATGTGCTCAAAACAGATTAACATCATCAATAACCCATTTAATCCCTTCCAAGTCGGTTTTCGCGAAAAACCGAGACTAAAAAACTCAAAAATTAAGCAAATGAGAGCACCAAATCACAAATCAAGACCATCCTTAGATGCGTAATAAAAAAACCTACCTGTAGCCACAAGAATCACGAGCCGAGGTTCGTTAATCGCAGAGAAATCAAAGAAAAACTAACGTGAGTGTTTTAGGGTTTTTGCAGAGTGTAATGAAGGTGGTCCGTGGGTTATGAGGAACCCGGACCAGAAAATTATCTTTTATACCCAAAATGGTCCGTCCGGCGTACCATATGGTCCGCCGGACCACATTATTTATCATTTTGCCCCTGAACTTCCAATTTTCACCCTTTTCACCCAAAACTTCACCATTTTCAATTTTAAACATGATGAGCTGATTTTAGCACCGATTGTGGTTCTTTCAATCCAAAATTTTTCCATTTCTGAATTCAGTTAATCTAAAATACACCAAAATCTTTTTGATTTTTTGAACTTATGCTAAAACACACCAAAAATCTTTTTGAACTTTTCTGAACTAACAAAAAAACACTGAAACTAGAACTTTAAATGTGATAATTTATATTTTTGTGAGAAAGATCACAACGTGAGATCATACCAGTGAGAAGCACTTAACACATTTCAATTTCAATTTATTCAGCATGCAAGCCAAGAAGTTCACGAATACAACATTTTCATGTTTATTTCAGTCAAATCAAATCAATTTTTACTGCTTTCTGATATGAATTAGATAATTTTATCATGCATAGAAATCGTAGTACCCACAAATCCAAGTAATTTGAGAATCTGATTTCATTATATTTTTGATTTTTCTTTTTCTTTTATTCATTCATGAATATTTACAGATATAAGTCGTTCGTAGTGTTTCATGCAAAAAGAAAGCAGAACCCTAAACAAACAACAATCAGGTCGATCTTTCGATACGCAGAGAAAGTCCAATTGTTTAGGAAAATAAGAAAGTAAAAACAAGTTGAAATTGTATAACTAAACAACAATCAAGTCGGTACTTCCGTACACGCAGAGAAAGTCCGATGAGTTATACGAAACACCAAGAAAAATAAAGCAGAACGTCAAACGAACAACGATCAGGTCGATCTTTCGATACGCAGAGAACGTCCGATCGTTTGACAAAATAAAGAAAATCAAACAAGTTTAAATCTTTTAAAAAAGCGCATGCATACACTAGAACACTTATTTATTCTGTTTTTGCACTTTTTCCATCTTTTATCAAGATCACTCAATCACAAGAATTATGTTACACCACAGATTTCAAGCAAGCATTATCTTTATATCATACTGGCAAATATCAGATATTGATT
The DNA here is from genome assembly GCA_039602395.1 of Deinandra increscens subsp. villosa. Classification (NCBI taxonomy): domain Eukaryota; kingdom Viridiplantae; phylum Streptophyta; class Magnoliopsida; order Asterales; family Asteraceae; genus Deinandra; species Deinandra increscens. The sequence continues at coordinate 224,380 of JBCNJP010000127.1, forward strand.
GACACATTCAATGAAACATACAAGAACCTACAGCCTTTCAATCTATTTTATCCATGGTCAGTAACATTCACTGATGTACCATCATTTCTCACAAGGTTGGATCACATTTCTCAAAAGGTTGGATCACATTTCTCAATTTTGTATTTTTCATTTTTTTAAGTTTTTGAATTTTCCAATGTTTTTTATGCTTTTTCATTTCTCAATACAGAAAACACATATTTTTTTTATTTTCCAGACAAATCTCCCCCTAAAAAGCAGAAAAACAAAGAAAAACATTAAAAACTAAGAAAGGATCAACTGAACCAAATTAGATGGCATCCAATTTAGTAATCCCATTAATTTGCAACAAAAATTTAAAACGAGTTTTGTCAAAAGCTTTGGTGAACAAATCAGCTTGTTGAAAATCTGTATGAATTTTCTGCAAATCAATTAATTTCTTTTCATAGCAATCCCGGATAAAATGATATCTTATGTCAATATGCTTTGTTTTGGAATGCTGAACAGGGTTTTTCGTGATAGAAATAGCAGCTGAGTTATCAATGTAAATTGGGGTAGTTAGAAAATTCAAACCGTAGTCGCGTAACTGCTGTTGTATCCACAATACTTGTGAACAACAACTAG
>JBCNJP010000127.1:225500-269500 GCA_039602395.1 Deinandra increscens subsp. villosa
AGTAATCTCTCTTGGTACGCCTGTCATGTCGGCCAGTGTCCAGGTAAAGACATCTGTGCTGTTGTGTATCAAGTTGTACTACTTCTCGCATGTCGGATTGGATAGTTCGGGTCCGATGGTGACCAGTTGGTCAGGGTATTCGTTGTTTACCTTCCACTTGTTCTGTGCTGCTTCCTCAGTGACGTCTGCCGTGAGGTCACAGTCAGATTGGGTGGATCGAACGGTTACTATATCGACCTCGGTTGTGAATTTCATTAGCTCGTGTGCTGTAGAGACAACACAGCCGAAACGGTAGATCACTGGTCGACCAAAAAGGATGTTGTACCACGAGGACCGGTCGACCACGAGGAAGGTTATTTCCTGGGTTCTTGTGTACGATCTTTCGGATAAGGTGACCGGTAGAGTGACTTCTCCTTCCAGGAAGACCATGTCTCCGCTGAAGCCGACTAATGATGTTTGTGAGGGTCGGAGCCGCTGTTGGATATGGGCCAACATCTTGGAGAAACATGCCTTGTACATTATGTCCGAAGCACTCCCCACGTCAATATATGTTCTGTGTATGTCATGGCCTGCTACTTCGGCGATGATGACCATGGGGCTGAGTGTCGGTGTGGCCGTGTCTAATGCAAGGAAGGAGATTTGCTTGTTGGCCCAGCTTTCCCTTCTGAGTTTTGGCTTCTTGCTGCGAGAAGCGTGTGTTATTAGGATTGGGACGTTGTCACTCTTCTTCTCTTTTTTATTTTTCTGCTCTTTTATTTCCTTCAGCAGATGGGCCAGTTGCCCCGTCTTTACTGCGTGGGCAATTTCATTTTTCAGCTGGTGGCACTCATCGGTGTCGTGACCTTTGTCCAGGTGGAAGTTGCAATACTTAGCCATATTTCGATTTGTTGTGTTGGAGCCCATTGTGCGAGGCTTACTGAACTGTCGGCTTGCATCCTCTGTCTGCAGTATTTCCCTGGGAATTTTTGTTAAGCTTGGGTATTCTCTTTTGTCGTGTATTTGGTTGGAAGAGACTGGCCGTTCGTAGGGTGTAAACCCTGAGTGCCGATGATCGTCTCGGTCTCCTCTATCCCCGACTGACTGCCAGGGTCGGCGGGAGTCTTTGTTGTGCTATGGTCGACCCTGTGACCTCGGTTGTTCGACTGACGATTTGTCTCAGAGTTGCACTGCCTCCTCACCTCTGATGAAGGCTTCGGTCCGATCGAAGGCCTCCTGGATTGTCACAGGAACTCTGGCACTCATTTCCTTGATTAATTGCCTCGTTCTCAGACCATGGATAAATGCTGAAATTTTCTGTCTCTCATCGGCATGGCCGATGGTCAGGGACTTGGTTTTTTACCTTTCTAGGAAGGTTCGCCGAGAATACTGATCTCACTGTCGGATATTGTGTAGCTCGATTGGGTCTTTTGTGCATTTCTTCTGCTGGCCAAAGTGTTTGGAAAATAACTGTTTTAACTAGACGTAGCTATCGATCGAGCCATCAGGGAGAGAGTTGTTGATACATGGTTCCTGATCGTCATGTGAAGTATCAAATACAAGACAAGGTCATGCATGATTGCTGCTAGCCGAACTCCCAGCAAACTCTGAGTTCGGACTGGTCCGAACAGGTCCGAACCTGAGGTTCGAACCATCGGGTTTTGGCTTGTATAAATAAGTTGTCTTGTATTCAGTTCAGTACTTCTTGGGGAAATCTTCTATGTGTTTTCTGTGTAAACTCTCAGTGGTCTAATACAAGTTCCATTGTATTTACTTCTCGTGTTTACTCGTTTTACATTGATTTCTATACGACTAAGTAGACGATCTACCGCTCACGCATTTTCAAGTGGTATCAGAGCATTTGGTTTGTTCTACTGGTCAGAAATCTCTGTTTTTCGGAGTTTTAAGTCAAACTTTCACGCTTTTACGAAAATGAGTATCATTTTTGAGTTAGTTTGATCTTCTCGTGTGTTCTTCTCATCGAAAATATTCTCCTAGATCGTGTCTATCGAGTTTTCTTGACTATCTGTAAAAAATCTCATCTAAAATCACAGAATTTCGAGAAAATGGTGTCAAGTGAGTTATGTTTCGTTTGAGGTTCGGACAAGCTCGGAGTAACTGCTCCGAACTCAAAGTTCGGACGGAGTTCGGCGATTTTACAAGTTTGGTCAACGTTTGGATCATCTTCGGACTAAGTTCGGAGACAGTTCGGCCTTTATCCTGTTCGGTCAGAGTTCGGACTATATTCGGTCAAGGTTCGGACTATATTCGGTCAAGGTTCAGACAAGTTAGGTCAACTAAGGTTCGGTTGAGGTTCGGACCAAGTTCGGAATGAACAGTAACTTGTTTTTCAAAATGTCCGATTTTCAAGCGTTCGCGGCTATTCAGAATTCGGTTCAAGCAATGATGCAAACAATGATGAATTATGATAATGAAATCGGAACAAGTCAGAAAGTTCCTAAATTGCTTAAGTTGGAAGATTATCATAGCTGGGTTAAACGATTTGAAGCTTACGTTGATACAAATGACATTGATATGTGATTGGCGTTTACTGATCAATATGTCTATCCTAAGGATGAAACTGGTGAACCCATTCTTCAACGGAAGATGTCATCTGAGCAAAAGAAAGCTTATCAAGCTGAAAAGAAAGCTTATGGTACTTTGACGATGGCTTTGCCCAAAGAGTTACTTTTTCAATTTTCTGGTAACTATATTCCAAAGAGTTTGTGGGATGCACTGGAAAAGAGATGTGAAGGAAATGACCAATATAATAAAAGTCGACAAAAAGTTTTAAAGAAGGAATTTGATAGTTTCAAGCATTATCAAAACAAATCAATTTCAAATCTGATTGCAAGATTCGATCACTTAATGAGTGAAATGCGTTTGGTGAGTCTTACAAAAGAAGAAGCGGATATGAAAGAAAAGATTTTGGAAGCTTTACCTGAGAAATGGGAGAATTATGTAATGATGATCACTCATGATAAAGAATATCCGGGATTATCTTTCAATGATTTAATTTAAAGAATTCAAGCGAGGGATATGGAGTTGATGGTGAATAAATCACTTCCTGCACAAATTCAGAATCCTGCGGTGTATTTTGGTGATAATGATTCTATCATGAATGCCGGGAAATCTAATATTCTTAATTTTGCACCTCCTACAACATTTATTGCAGGTAAATCTGAAACTCCTTGTTATTCTGCTGGTTCTAATGTTTCTGTTCCGAGTCTTTCAACTCAAAATGCTTTATCTGCTCAAACCATCGATGTAAGGAATATTACGCTTAGAAGATTTGTGGCTGAAATCCAGTTTTGTTAAGTTCCGGCTAAAGTTGAAGCGGAATTTTCAACTTCAAGCGGAACTGGGAGTTCAAGCGGAAGAAGCAATTTTGTCAGCTAGCGAATATTCCGGGTGAACTCGATTATCCACCAGATAATGAGTTCAACCGGACTTTTCCTAAGATGTCTTTTTAGCAAGTCCAATCCTGCAAAAGCTTCTCGTTTGCTTCTAAATATATCCAAGCCACTCTCCAAAAGTAGTATGATGCTGATCACACGCAAGTTATTCCAATTGTCGAAGTTTATGCTTTTGGTAGTTTGTATTTGACTTTGTATTAAACGGTTTAGACTAGATCGTTTGAGATCAATGGTTGTTACTGATCTCATCTGCACTATATATAGCATAGTTAGATCTTAGTTTTACACACGGTTCTTGATCACCTTGTAATAGTGTAACTTTGAGTTAATGCAAATAGTGCCGAGTATTTCTTACTTCGTTGTTACTATACTTATGCAAATCAAACACTACCTAATACAAGAGAACTAAATCTGCTAGAGTAAAGTGAAGTATAACTTTAATTCCGCAGGGTTATATTTACAAGTAGAGAGTTATTGTTTTAGTTTAATCATAACTATTAACGATCCTATAAGTGGTATCAGAGCTCTGGCTCCCACTTTGAAGACTTCCAGTGCTTCCAAGTCGATACTCCACATGCCTACTTTACAAGCTTTGTTATTATTTTCTTTCTAAAAGTTTTCAAAATGAGTGACCTAAGTTTAGGATCTTCAAACGCCAGTGCCAACAAACCACCACTGTTCAATCCTGATGACTTTGGTACCTGGATACTCAGGATGGAAGGGTTTGTTAGGATTTTAGACCATCGTATTTGGAAATCTTTTACTGAACGACCTTACTCACCCATGGTTGCATCTGCTGATGATGCAGAAGTCAAAATACCTAAACCTTTAGAAAAATATGTTGATTCTGACTTTGCTGCTCTCGAATTTGACTATAAGGCATATTGGACTCTACAGGCTGCACTTCCTAATTCCATTTTAAGTGGGTTTAAAGGATACAAAACTGAATTTGACTTGTGGAATGCCTTAAGTGAAATGTATGAAGGAACCAGTGAAGTAAGAGAAAACAAGAAAGGTGTCTTAAAACACAAATATGAGAACTTTACCTTCAAAAGTGGTGAATCAATGACAAACCAAGACTTAAGATTTGTTTCCCTACTTGATGAACTGCAAAAGGTAGATGTAAAACTAGACCAGGTAGATGTAAACAGAAAATTTCTACGTTCCTTGCCTTCTGTGTGGACAGTTTACACTGTTAGCATCAGGGAATGTAAAAATTTGTAAAAGATGAGACTTAGTGAACTTCATGGCATACTCAGTGCTTATGAAATGGAACTAAACCTTAAACAAAACTCATCTTCTGAGTCAACTCAGTTGTTTTCAACTGCACTAGTAACTACCGATTTTCATAATCAAAGATCTTCAAACTCATCATCATACCAGTCACCTATTGTCAGTTTCCCTGAGACACCAAGCTGTCAAGAGAGTTTTTCAAAGACGTTTGACAACTCTCACAATGCTCATGTAGAAACTGACTCATACCAAGGTTTCATTCGTGAAGATCTTGAGTGTATAGGTGCTGATGATTTGGAAGAAATGGATATCTTGACTCAACTTTCTATGGTGTCTCTCAGGGCTCAAAGGTTTACAAAAGAACTAGTAGAACCTACAAGGGAGCAAAAGGTGCTCACATAGGCCTAGACAAGAGCAAGGTGAAATGCTACAAATGTCACCAACTTGGTCATTTTAAAAGAGAATGCCCACATCCAAGAAGAGAAGGACAGAACCAGGGTCATGTCCAAATGAAAAATCATGGTGGAAACAATTCTAACAACAACAATTCTGGTCACAACTCAGATCATCAACCTACCCCACCAAAAACCAGCCGGAAGTCAAAACCACCAGAATGTGGTTGCTGTTGTTGCTAATCAAACCTCATGTGTTGAATGGGAAGATTTCGTTGCTGAGTTTGAGCCAAGATTGTTGAATGTATGTGATGTGGTGAACAAGGTCACCTAGCTGCTGTGTGTCAGTTCAACCCACTAAGTAAAGTCAAACCATTTTTGAAACCAAAACCTGTTTTGAAACCAAAGGCTGATTTTCAAAAGAAACTCACAGGAAGAATTTCAGCTGTGAAAAGCCACACAATGAAGCATTTTGGATCTGAATCCAACAGGGTTTTAATTGGTAACGATAGAAATGGAAGTTTTTCTGTTCTAAAGCAAAATCGTTTTCCGGCTGAAGTTCAAGCGGAACACTCTTCCGCTCGAACTCAAGTTCAACCGGAAAATAAAATTCAACCCAGATCAGCTACTACTCCTAAGCAGAGACCACATGTACAATTTTGCTGATGGGTTTGAGCATTTTGAAGTTCAAGGGAGAAGAAATCCCTCTAGAGGAAAAACCACCTCTAGAGAAAAAATTTCAAGAAGCAAAAAGCCCTACCAATCTGAAATTGAATTTGCTTCTAGTTCAAGTGGAAGTCACACTGTTCCACTTCAAGGGGAGAGTTCAAACCAAAACAAATACTTTCCTCAAAGATTTTCAAAATCACCTGAAAGAACTAAGTTGGTCAATAAAGGTAATGAAAAGTCTAAGAAAATAACCAACAAGCAAAGAAATTCAAGGAATATAGGGAAAGAAAAATTGCTGAAAGGAAAAACACCAAAGGTGAAAGATTTAGTCAAACAAGTACTCAGTATGAAAACTTAAGTTTTGACAATGATGATCTGCTCACTGAAGCTCCAGTGGTAAATACTTTAGTACTCAAGGAGTACAAGTATAATGATGCTTATGGCAGACCCAAGACCACTCAGGCTTGGGTCCCCTATAGAAACTGATCTATTCTGATATGTGCAGGTGCAGAATAAATGCCAAAATAGCCTATGGCTAGTTGACAGTGGATGCACTTGCCATATGACAGAATAAGCATATTCTGGAAAATACAAAAAGAATAAATGGAGGACCAGTTGCCTTTAGAAGCACTAAAGGCCATATCTCAGCACAAGGAGATGTGAGCAATGGACTGGTCAAATTTGATAATGTCATTTTTGTTGATACATTAAATTTTAATTTACTTAGTGTCTCACAAATGTGTGACAAGAATTTGAATTTAATGTTTAATGAGAAAGAGGCTATAGTTCTCAAACCTGGTGTAAAAATTCCGGATGAATTAATTATGCTTAAGGCACCCAGGAGAGATGGATTATACATTTTGGATATGTCAGTTGCTGCACCTTCATGTGGCACTGCTTGTTTCATATCCAAAGCCTCTGTTGATAAATCTGATCTGTGGCACAGGAGGTTAGGTCATGCGAATTACAAGAACATGAACAGAATTGTAAATCTTGGCTTGGTTAAGGGTCTTCCTAACAAGCCTTTTGCATGTTCTGAAAACTGTGTACCTTGTCTCAAGGGAAAGCAACACAAAACCTCCTTTAAGCCAAAAGTTGAGTCTTCTATTTCAAAACCTCTAGAATTGTTGCACATGGATCTTTTTGGTCCAACTAGAGTAATGAGTTTGGGGAAAGGGTCATACTATTTTGTAATAATTGATGATTTTTCTAGATACACTTGGGTTTTCTTTCTTAAAACAAAAGATGAAACTGCTGAATTGTTGAAAACACTTGTGATCAATTTAGAAAATCAATCCAACCTTAAAGTTAAAACAATCAGGTGTGACAATGGCACAGAATTTAAAAATCATGTTTTGAATTCATTTTGTGAGGAAAAGGGAATTGTGAGACAATTCAGTGCTCCTAGAACTCCACAGCAAAACGGTGTTGCTGAAAGGAGAAATAGGACATTGATTGAAGCTGCTAGGTCTATGTTAGCAGACTCCAAGCTTCTTGTGATATTTTGGGCAGAAGCAGTAAACTTTGCATGTTATATCCAAAATAGGATTTTAATTGTCAAAGGCAAGAATAAAACACCTTATGAGCTTTGGAGAAAAAGAAAGCGAAACATTTATTTCTTTAAGCCATTTGGGTGCCCTGTTACAATCTTAATAACTAATAAGCTATTGCCTAAATTTGTAGAAAAGGCAGATGAAAGTTATTTTGTTGGATATTCTGAAGTCCAAGCGGAACCAGTTTCTCCGGTTCAAGTTCAATCGGAAAACCAAATTTCAGAAACTGAAGAGAATACTCAATCAGGGTCAAATGAGGCTGAAAACTCAAATGATAGCAAATCAAATGAGCTTTATTTAGAGCATCTGACCTACAATTCAGATACTAATTCTCATGAATCAGTTGGGGTTTCAAATTCTATGTCATAACTTGGAAATGTTGAGCTTGAGCTTGATCACATACTCCCTCGGCTCAACATACCCTCAAATGGAAGAAGCCATGAGTTTCCCATGCACAAGATAGAAAAATCAACAAGGATCATCCTATGAAGAATGTTATTGGAGATGTGAAAGTACCTGTGTTTACAAGAAGTAAATCTGCTGATGCAAACATTTGTTTGCATGCTGCATTTCTGTCTCAAGAAGTACCCAAGAAAGTAGCTGAAGCATTGGAAGATAGCAGCTGGGTAGAGGCAATGCAAGAAGAATTATTTCAAATCAAGAAGCAGAAAGTTTGGGAATTGGTAGACCTGCCTGATGGAGCAGAACCAATTGGCACAAAGTGGGTATTCAGAAACAAGAAAGATGACAGGGGTATAGTTGTCAAAAACAAAGCAAGGCTAGTTGTGCAAGGCTATGCACAAGAAGAAGGCATAGATTATGATGAAGTGTTTGCACCTGTAGCTAGATTGGAAGCAATTAGAATTTTTCTAGCTTATGCTGCCTTCAAAGACTTCCAAGTATTTCAAATGGATGTCAAAAGTGCCTTCCTGTATGGCTTGCTGGAACAAGAAGTTTTTGTCAAGCAACCTCCTGGTTTTGAGGACCCTCATCATCCAAACAGGGTATGCAAGTTGATCAAAGCCCTGTATGGCCTCAAACAAGCTCCTAGAACCTGGTATGAAACTCTCTCTAACTATCTTCTAGAGAATGGCTACAGGAGAGGTGCAATTGACAAAACTCTCTTTGTTAAATGTGGTGGTAAGGATATGATGATGGTTCAAATTTATGTAGATGATATTATTTTTGGTTCATCTAACACTGCTTTGTGCAAAGAGTTTAAAACTTTGATGCAGTCTAAATTTGAAATGAGCTCCATGGGAGAACTAACCTTCTTCTTGGGCTTACAAGTGAAGCAAACTGCAGCTGGGATTTTTCTGAATCAGTCAAAGTACATTCAAGATATGCTGAAGAGATTTGACATGCTGACATGCTCTAGTGCTAAAACTCATACATCTACTTCTCACAAGTTAACAAGTGACTTAAGTGGCAAGTCAGTGGATGTACACATGTATAGAGCCATGATAGGATCACTGATGTATCTCACAACAAGTAGACCTGACATCATGTTCAGTGTTTGCTTATGTGCAAGATATCAGTCCTCACCAAAGGAATCACACATGGTAGCAGTTAAAAGAATTTTCAGGTATTTGAAGGGTCAACCCAAGTTGGGCTTGTGGTACCTAAGAATTCTGATTTCTCCTTCAAGGCATTTACAGACAGTGACTATGGAGGATGTGACATTGACAAGAAATCAACATCAGGAGGATGTCAATTCTTGGGTGAAAGGCTTGTATCTTGGCAATGTAAGAAACAAACTTGTGTTTCTACATCAACAGCTGAAGCTGAATACATTGTTGCATCAAGCTGTTGTAGTCAAGTCCTTTGGATCCAAAATCAAATGCTTGATTATGGGATCACCTTCATGGAAACTCCCATTTTTGTAGACAACAACAGTGCCATATCCATCACCAACAATCCAGTCAAGCACTCCAAAACAAAGCACATTGATATCAGGTATCACTTTATTAGAGATTATGCAGAAAAAAATCTAATTAAGTTGTTCAAAGTTCATACTAATCACCAATTGGCTGACCTGTTTACCAAAGCTTTTGACGAGGCAAGGTTCTTTTACCTCATCACAGCAATTGGCATGATGAATTTTGACTAACGAACTTTTCACAGTATTTTAATAAAAGAGAGGCATGTGCTTAAGAGCCCGTCTCTTGATACAAAAAGAAAAGAAAAATGAAAATTTCTTGTGTTAATTAGAAGACATTTCAGTTGATATTCAGTAAAACTGCTGCTAAACTGTGAACAATTTAGCACAAATTTTCAAAAATCATGTGTTTTGGGTTTTCTGGTCCAAGTTAGGTTTAACCTGAGAAAAGAAAACTTTTGAAAATCTCCGGGTGAACTTCAACCGAAAAATGCTTTGTAAACTATGTTGAAAAGTTTTTGAAAACAATTATTCCAAGCGGAAAAATCTTCCGCTTGAAGTTCAAACGGAAGAAATTTGGTTTTCATAATATAGGAGAACATAGGTTCCACCTGAACTTCCGGGTCAACAAGTCAAAAGTTACTTTTCATTAATTTACTCGGAAGGCACAACTTTTTATGTGGATACACATTTAATTACCCATATAGTTTTTAACCTTTAAATGTCCGAGGTTTTAGTAAAATTCTTTTGGATAAAGACATGCTTTACCAAGTTGTAACGTATAACCCATAAAGCACCAGTCACATCAGTTACTGAATCAACGGTTTAAAACCTCTCTCCTCCACGTCATCAACGAAAAGGGTAAAAGCCCTATTTACCGTCACTTTCCCATTTCTCTCAAACCCCACTCAGAATTTACTTCCAAAATTTTCTCCTAAACCCTCTCCATAACTTCGAAATAACCGTCAACTTCTCTCAAATTTGCAATCAACAATGGCTCCTAAGGGGAGTTCTAGTGGCAAGAAGCTTGCCAGTGACTCAAGGTTCCTAGTGGAACATAACCTGGTGGCTTATCTCGAAGAACCAAGCAAGACCAACATATACAATGGTATGATAAACTTCCTCAAGAACTGTCATCTTCACCATGCTCTGACAGTTGAAGCAAAAATCTTTAAAGAAATCATGGAGGAGTTCTGGTCAAACGCTAGGGTTGCCGAGACTGATGGCGGTAGTGAAAAGATTGTGTCCAGAGTTCAGGGAAAATTGGTGGAAATTAATGAAGCCAAGATTCGAAAGGTGTTAAAACCGAGGGACGAAGATGGGTATGTGTTTGTTGACTCATCGGTATATTTGAAGTTGTTTAGGGATATTGGCTATGGCGGTTTAATGGGGAGCAAAACTATAAGGAAGGGGTAATTGCCATACAAGTGGAGATTCTTAGCTCACACCCTTCTGGTTTTCCTGACTCCCAAGAAAGGCGGGTTTGACGAACTTGCTGCTGAACAGGCCTCAACATTTTATGTTGTGGTCAAAGGTCAAAATTTCAATTTCTCCAAACTAATTTTTAAGGGTTTTAAAACAAACCTTTCACCAGGCTATGTCTATTTGTACCCCAGATTTTTAACTTGTATTCTCAAGGAGGAATACCCCCAAATTATCTTAGGTGGTAAAATTTTGGAACCAAAACACCTAAATGAGAAAACCTTTTCAAATTTAGCTTTAAATAAGACCGTTTTTCTTGGAAGGGATACTGACTATCCCCTGCCAATTCCAAGGCAGTTTCCTGATGAACCTGCTCAAGTTGAGGTTCAAACATAAAATGTGACAGCAACTGAGCACCCTGCTCAAGATGACAGGGCTATCAACCCAATAGCTCCTGATCCCACATTTGTCCCAGCTTCCTCTACTCTACAAATTTACAAATCCAAAAAGAGGAAAGCTCCCACTAAAACTACTACCACTGCCACTTCCTCCTCCATATCCCCTCCTGTCATATTCAAGAGACAGAGAAATGTGGTGACTAGGTCTCCTCCACCTAGTCGCACCAACCAACCTGAAGCTTCAAACTCCTTTCAAGGCAAAAATCCTAAACGGAAATTGGTAAAATTGGGATTAACTCTTATGGATGAACCTTCATTTGAGGGGGAGTCATTAGAAGCATATGTACACTCCCCATCTGAACAGTTTTCACCCCTACAACCCCTATCACCTAGGAGTGACAGTGCACCCACTCTTGGTCCAAATGAGGGTGTTATTAACTCACCAACCTCATTACACAAGAACATACTGATGGACCAAGACACTGGAGCACTGAACCCCCACTCCTCACCGGAGGTGAATCTCAGGAGTTTCGAAGAGATTCATGCAGAAAGGGCTGCTGCTAAGGATCCCCACTGGATCTTGGTGCTAGCAGTAACATCAATAAGACCCAATCTGCGACAATCTTCTCTGAATCCGCACCCATGTGTCCTTCATTGGAACCAAGGGTTGCTGAGTCAGTTGAAGAGAATCCCAGGTGCCAAGAAGCTATGGGTACCACAGTTGATCAATCTCAGATTGATAACTTGGTTTTGTCCAGGGATACTGGTAAAATGCAAGTTAAGGACAGCTATACACTACCAGAATTGACGACATTGTACCTAAGTATCCAAGCACAGGTTGATCAACTAAATTCAACTGTTGCTACATTGGTTAAGGTTGCTCCCACTGAAGCTGAGGCAGATCCTTCGAACCCACACAAAGACGTTAATGAAGTTGATACTGTCAAATTGGGGGAGAAGATGACTTCAACACCTGCAATAATCGAAATTGAAGAAACTGAAAGAATACCGGCTGAAGTTCGAGCTACAGCCTGCAGGAAACTTGGCATTAACCCCTTCACAATGGAAGAAAGTTGGGTCAACATAAAGAGAAGTCAACTGATTGCTATATCTCCATTTGAAGACCCCAACCTCACTGAGCTTGTACAATCTTCAATGCTGATTGCTGGTGCTCTCCTTGAGCACATCAATATGATCACAAGTTTACTAAAGAATGTTATCTTTCCGGCTGAAAGAGCCAGTGATCAAGGGGAGAGGAACACTACTTCCACCAGCAAGGTAGTAGATGATATTGAAGAGAGCACTGCAACTGTTGCACTTGCTTCTCTGACTGAAGGAGGTGATGAGAATCTGATTGGTGAAGAAGAAGGTACAGAAGTTTTGGAATTAACAGAAAAAGAACCAGAAGTCACCCAACCTCAGGTGGTGACTGAAGGTCCCAACTTTATTGAACCGGAAGTTCAACCAGAAGTCCAAGCGGAAGCTCAACTTGTAGTTCAACCGGAAACTCAAGCTAAAACTCAGGTGGAAATAATTCAAATTGATGAAAATTCTCCTGATCCAATCTATGGCCCTGGTCATTCAATCTTTGGGTCTGACCACCCATCTGAGGTTCAACCGAAAGAATAAGAGGTTGAAGATATAGCTGCAACATTAATAGCTATGGGGAGTATCGAGCCAGTTCAAGCTGAAGAACCTGTTCAAACTGAAACTCTTAGAAGCATTCAGCAGGTTGTTCAAACTCGTGCAGGTAAAGCTGTGCAGAAAATGGTGGAAGATGCTAGAAGGGTAGCAGAAGATGAGAGGCTAGCCCAGGAACTTCAAGAGGAAATTGATTTGTATTCATAGCTTGAGGTTGTTGAAAGTTTGTTGGAAGAAGCTAAGACAAGATCTTTTAATTGGAGAATGAAGGACTACAATATGGAAGCAATGACTGATGCTGAAAGGCAAATGCTGATCTCAATTGCCTGCCAGATGCCTACCAAACTGATAAGGAATGATGAGAATTACCTGTTGTTGAAGAAGATAAAAAGGGTCTTTGTGGTTAGGAATTTGAAAACAGAAGAAGAGGTAGCTCAGTTGAAAGTCAGGGAACTTTGCAACTTGATTGACAAAATTTTTCATGAGCTCAAAGGAGATACTGCTGCTGTGAATCCAAAGTTAGTGATGCCTGCACTCTCAGAATTCACTTCAGGTACATCATCTAACTTAAATGCTAAACCTGAGCTTGCTGATGATGCAGATATGCAACCTCCACCTTCTTTCATTTACAACCCAAACCCCATGCCTACAACAGTTCCATCATTTCCACAGTCATTTGCCATCATACCCTACAAACCACCTTCAATCTCTAAAAAGGTAGCCACCAAACTTACCAACCCAAAATACAGAACAGACAATTTCACACCTATTGTCCCTCTTAAGAAGAAGCCTCCACCTACCATTGACCTCTCTGATATTTTCCCACCTACTCCACCTTCAAGCCCTACACCAGAAGCCAATAAACCACCATCTCAAACTTCCCTAGCTCCACTCACCATCAGAGAACCATTTGCCAACACCAATGCTCCTACCCCTCCTGCCAAATCTACTGAAGTTTAACATGGCCCCTCTTCATTCTCTGGAAAAGGCAAAGCACCTGTTGTGCAAGAATCAACAGGTGATTCTGATGAAGAAGGGAAATTGAAAAAGAGGAAGATGTTGCATGCCAAAAGGAAGAAAGATCAAAGCAAAAGAAGGAAAGGGCCACCCAGAAAGAACAAAATCATCGGGTGGACAGTAAATGAAGAAAATTTTGATTTCTCCTTTTAATTGGTAAATGGCACAACCCAAGTAGTGAATGCTCACAAGGCTACTACACTTCTAACTGGACTACAAATGACTGACATTATTATGAAACTTAGAGAAATTCTAAGTCCTTCAAGAGCTGAGCACATGTTAAGGCTTCTCATTAAACCAACTGTGCTAGATTGTGGAATGCTCTACAGAAGCAGTTTAGATGATGACTCAGCTGAAGAAGAAGAAGAGCCTGTTAGTGAGATCAAATTTATCATTTAGGAAGAAGAAGAGAAGTTGTTTTATGTATACAGAGCCGATGGCACCTTCACTGTTCATGAATCCATTTCAGTTCAGACTGAATGGAGTGAAAGAGATTGGGCAAAATTCAAACATGTGAAGATGACCAAAATTACCTCTAAATAGCTTGCTCAGAATCCGGATGCCAACATCAAGTCGGTTGACAAGTAGGTCAAGGAGAAGAATTTTTGGGTATAAGTCAATTCTTGAAGATAAACTTTGAAGTACAGAATAATTTGACAACATCAGCTTAGGGGGAGATTGTAAGGAATATTACGCTTAGAAGATTTCTTGCTGAAATCCAGTTTTGTTAAGTTCAGGCTGAAGTTGAAGTTGAAGCGGAATTTCAACTTTCAGCGGAACTGGGAGTTCAAGCAGAAGAAGCAATTTTGTCAGCTAGCGAATATTCCGGGTGAACTCGATTATCCACCAGATAATGAGTTCAACCGGACTTTTCCTAAGATGTCTTTTCAGCAAGTCCAATCCTGCAAAAGCTTCTCGTTTGCTTCTAAATCTATCCAAGCCGCTCTCCAAAAGTAGTATGATGCTGATCACACGCAAGTTTTTCCAATTGTCAAAGTTTATGCTTTTGGTAGTTTGTATTTGAATTTGAATTAAACGGTTTAGATTAGATCGTTTGAGATCAATGGCTGTCATTGATCTCATCTGCACTATATATAGCATAGTTAGCTCTTAGTTTTACACACGGTTCTTGATCACCTTGTAATAGTGTAACTTTGAGTTAATGTAAATAGTGCCGAGTATTTCTTACTTTGTTGTTACTATACTTATGGAAATCAAACACTACCTAATACAAGAGAACCAAATCTGCTAGAGTAAAGTGAAGTATAACTTTAATTCCGCTGAGTTATATTTACAAGTAGAGGGTTATTGTTTTAGTTTAATCATAACGATTAACAATCCTACAAGTGGTATCAGAGCTCTGGCTCCCACTTTGAAGACTTTCAGTGCTTCAAAGTCGATACTCTACTTGCCTACTTTACAAGCTTTGTTATTATTTTCTTTCTAAAATTTTTCAAAATGAGTGACCTAAGTTTAGGATCTTCAAACGGCAGTGCCAAAAAACCACCAATGTTCACTCCTAATGACTTTGGTACCTGGAAACTCAGGATGGAAGGGTTTGTTAGGATTTTAGACCGTCGTATTTGGAAATCTTTTACTGAAGGACCTTACTCACCCATGGTTGCATCTACTGATGATACAGAAGTCAAAATACCTAAACCTTTAGAAAAATATGTTGATTCTGACTTTGCTGCTTTCGAATTTGACTGTAAGGCATATTGGACTCTACAGGCTGCACTTCCTAATTCCATTTTAAGTGGGTTTAAAGGATACAAAACTGCATTTGACCTGTGGAATGCCTTAAGTGAAATGTATGAAGGAACCAGTGAGGTAAGAGAAAACAAGAAAGATGTCTTAAAACAGAAATATGAGAACTTTACTTTCAAAAGTGGTGAATCAATGACAAACCAAGGCTTAAGATTTGTTTCCCTACTTGATGAATTGCAAAAGGTTGATGTAAAATTAGACCAGGTAGATGTAAACAGAAAATTTCTACGTTCCTTGCCTCCTGTGTGGACAGTTTACACTGTTAGCATTAGGGAATGTAAAAATTTGAAAAAGATGAGACTTAGTGAACTTCATGGCATACTCAGTACTTATGAAATGGAACTAAAACTTAAACAAAACTCATCTTCTGAATAAACTCAGTTGTTTTCAACCGCACTAGTAACTACCAATTTTCATAATCAAAGATCTTCAGACTCATCATCATACCAGTCACCTATTGTCAGTTTCCCTGAGACACCAAGGTGTCAAGAGAGTTTTTCAAACACGTTTGACAACTCTCACAATGCTCATGTAGCAACTAACTCATACCAAGGTTTCATTCGTGAAGATATTGAGTGTATAGGTGCTAATGATTTGGAAGAAATGGATATCTTGACTCAACTTGCTATGGTGTCTGTCAGGGCTCAAAGGTTTTACAAAAGAGCTGGTAGAACCTACAAGGGAGCAAATGGTGCTCACATAGGCCTAGACAAGAGCAAGGTGGAATGCTACAACTGTCACCAACTTGGTCATTTTGCAAGAGAATGCCCACAACCAAGAAGAGAAGGAAAGAACCAGGGTCATGTCCAAATGAAAAATCATGGTGGAAATCTACCGCTCACGCATTTTCAAGTGGTATCAGAGCATTTGGTTTGTTCTACTAGTCGGAAATATCTTTTTCTCAGAGTTTTGAGTCAAACTTTCACGTTTTTACGAAAATAAGTATCATTTTTGAGTTATTTTGATTTTCTCGTGTGTGCTTCTCATCAAAAATCTTCTCCTAGATCGTGTCTATCGAGTTTGCTTGATTATCTGTCAAAAATCTCATTTAGAATCACAGAAATTTGAGAAAATGGTGTCAAGTGAGTTAGGTTTCATTTGAGGTTCGGACAAGATCAGAGTAACCGCTCCGAACTCGAAGTTCGGACGGAGTTCGGCGATTTTACAAGTTCGGTCAACTTTCGGATCATCTTCGGACTAAGTTCGGAGACAGTTCGGCTTTTATACTGTTCGGTCAGAGTTCAGACTATATTCGGTCAAGGTTCGGACAAGTTAGGTCAACTAAGGTTCGGTTGAGGTTCGGCCGTGGTTCGGAAGAGGTTCGGACCAAGTTCAGAGTGAACAGTAACTTGTTTTTCAAAATGTCCGATTTTCAAGCGTTCGCGGCTATTCAGAATTCGGTTCAAGAAACGATGCAAACAATGATGAATTATGATAATGAAATCAGAACAAGTCAGAAAGTTCCTAAATTGCTTAAGTTGGAAGATTATCATATCTGGGTTAAACGATTTGAAGCTTACGTTGATACAAATGACATTGATATGTGGTTGGCGTTTACTGATCAATAGGTCTATCCTAAGGATGAAACTGGTGAACCCATTCTTCAACGAAAGATGTCATCTGAGCAAAAGAAAGCTTATCAAGCTCAAAAGAAAGCTTATGGTACTTTGACGATGGCTTTGCCCAAAGAGTTACTTCATCAATTTTCTGGTAACTATACTTAAAAGAGTTTGTGGGATGCACTGGAAAAGAGATGTGAAGGCAATGACCAATATAAGAAAAGTCAACAAAAAGTTTTAAAGAAGGAATTTGATAGTTTCAAGCATTATCAAAACGAATCAATTTCAAATCTGATTGCAAGATTCGCTCACTTAATGAGTGAAATGCGTTTGGTGAGTCTTACAAAAGAAGAAGCGGATATGAAAGAAAAGATTTTGGAAGCTTTACATGAGAAATGGGAGAATTATGTGATGATGATCACTCATGATAAAGAATATCCAGGATTATCTTTCAATTATTTAATTCAAAGAATTCAAGCGAGGGTTATTGAGTTGATGGTGAACAAATCACTTCCTACACAAATTAAGAATCCTGCGGTGTATTTTGGTGATAATGATTCTACCATGAATGCCGGGAAATCTAATATTCTTAATTCTGCACCTCCTACAACATTTATTGCAGGTAAATCTGAAACTCCTTGTTATTCTGCTGGTTGTAATGTTTCTGTTCCGAGACTTTCAACTCAAAATGCATTATCTGCTCAAACCACCGATGATTATAATGCTTTAATGTCTGCGTTGGTATCTTCATATTTCGGGGTTATTACTGGTTCTGTTAATAATGTGAGCTGGCAAATGAAGATTACGATCAGATTGATTATGATCATTTGGAAGAGATGGATTTGAACTGGCAATATGCTATGTTAGTTCGACGAACGAAGAAATTTTTCAATAGAACTAGCAAGAAACGGTTGAATCAGGATGGTAAAATTGGATTGGACAAATCGAAGGTTAAGTGTTATAAGTGTTCTATCTATGGACACTTTGCACGAGAATGTTCAAGTTCAACTGAAAACAAGCTGAAGTCTGGTCAACATGCTCATATGGTTTTTCATTCACCAAGTGAAAATTCTAAGATTGAAGAAAAAGTTGTTTCTTTTGATGAGAGATTAAATGAGGTGTTTTGGCATCCAAATGAATTTGACTGGAATGCAGATTCTGAGACTACAAGGAAACATGCTCCATTTACAATTGCTTTGACTGCTCGTCATGATGATGATGATAGCATTCTGACGGATTCTGATTCCAATTCGACAATATCAATGTTTAAAGAAGTTAAAATCGAAGAATCAAGATGTATTGAATGTTTAAAGCTGAGTAACAAGATTGCAAGTTTTGATGAACGGTCTAAATTATCAACTGACGAGATTGTTGATCTCAATAAAGAATTGGATGACTTTTAAAAGAAGTATTATGAATTAGTTCATGTGCATGAAGATGTTTGAAAGAAAAGACTCAATTGGCTG
The DNA here is from genome assembly GCA_039602395.1 of Deinandra increscens subsp. villosa. NCBI lineage: Eukaryota > Viridiplantae > Streptophyta > Magnoliopsida > Asterales > Asteraceae > Deinandra > Deinandra increscens. The sequence goes on from JBCNJP010000127.1 coordinate 243,889, forward strand.
AAGAATGTGAGAAAGCCAAAGCAGAAGCGTTAGATGCAGCTCAAGATTTTGAGGATCTATTTGAGAAGAGTTATCCGATTCAACAAAAGTATGAAAAGGATAATGCTCTTATTGTTGAAACTGCTGCAACTGTTGAGAAACTTCAAAACAAAATTTCTATGCTTCAAGATGAAAATGTTCTTTATCATGACAAGAATGAAGTATTGACTAAAGATGTGGAGATTTACAAAAAGAAGAGAGAAAGTGTGCTTGAAGAGTTATTTGCTGAATGTGAGATCAGGAAACTACAAGCTTATGAATATGATGATCTCAATGCAAAGTTCATCAAGTCACAAAAGGAAGTGTTTGAAGCTCAGCAGAAAATTAATGAATTACAATTGGAAATTTTGGAGTTAAAACGGCAAGTCAAGAATTGCAATTTGTCACCGACATTGCTGAATTTCTTATACAAGCAGGATAAGAGTGAGGAGAATTATAAGAAGGATGATATTCACATGGTTTCTCAACCAGTGGATTTGATTGAGGTAACATCTGCTCCTCTTGATCCTAAAGTTGAATTGCATGATTATTCAAAATTTGCCACTCTATCCAAGAAGAAGACATCAAAGTCTAAGAAGAAATAAAAGTTTTTCGGTGATGCTCCAAAATTTATCTCAAAGTCTGTTTTTCTGGAAAATGAAAAGGTGCTTGATAAGGTTGCTTCAAGTTTTTCATCTGGAACCGAAGAAGAAAAAGATTTGGTTGAGAAGAAGAAGCTGAAAGATATCAAAGCAAAATTCACTAGTGAAGCTAAGGCAAGAGACGCTTCTGGTCATTATTCAAGTTCTTCAAAGACTTCAGGTTTAAAGCACAAAGGCTTGGGTTATGTGATGACGGATGCACCTATTCAAGCAAAGAAGCCAGGAAAAGCTGAAAAAGTTTCAAAAGTTATAGTTCAAAAGAAATCACCTCCTAAGAAAGATTCTTATTCTTCTGGAAGGTCATATTCTTCAAGGAGTCCATCTCCTAGGTATGATTCTTCTGATGGTTTCTTTCATACTTTTTCTGAACATTCATCTGGTTTTCAAAATTCTAGGACCTTTCCAAATATTTTTAGAGAACGACTTTGTTATGCATGTCGTTAACCAGGACATCTTGCTGCTGATTGTCCGACGACTACATATATCCACAACACTGCTAAATATGTGGATAACAAAGGTCGAATTTTTGATAAACCATCATGGTCTAAACCAAGTACGCGGGAGACACCGGGCGACCCGATGCTGTTGATTCGGGTCGATCCCAAAGCGCCTAATGTTTTATTTGGTTTCAAGCAGGTATTTCAGGAAGATCTATCGGTGCTTGAGAAATTGCTGATTGTGGAATATTTGTGATAACTTAATCTGAATTTCAAAATCAATCTGATTTTCAAAAAATGCTAAACAGCAAGTATTCGTGTTGTTTGATCAATTTCTTTGTTTTTCACTCCGTCTCATCTTGAGGGGGAGTTTGTTTTTGCAAAAATACAAAAATAGTGTGTTGTTTTTCTATATGTTAAAATTGAAAATCTATAAATAGAGTTGTCATTTTTAGGGGGAGAAATTTGAAACTACAAAAACATTGAAAAAAATGCAAAAATCCAAAAACCTTGAAAAATGAGAAATTGTATCCGACATGATTGGGAAATGATGGTACTTTGGCTTACATTGTCTGACTCATGAATAAAATAGATGAAAAAGTCAAAATACCATTTGATCGATGTGTAAGGTAGGCTCAGCAAATCAGAAAGTAGTCAAATGTGATATACACTAAATCTGATGCTTGACCTAATGGACAACATCTTGATGCATATCTCATGATATATCAAGAAAAAGATATGTGAAAAATAAGATGAGAAGTCATTGTGTATACATGTGTTCATTTTGCAAAGATTTAAACTTGTTTGATATTCTTTATTTTGTCAAATGATCGGACTTTCTCTGCGTGCTCACAAGGCCGACCTAATCGTTGTTCGTTTGACGTTCTGCTTTATTTTCTTTGGTGTTTCGTATAACTCATCGGACTTTTTTTGCGTGTCCACAAGACCGACCTGATTGTTGTTGAGTTATACAATTTCAACTTGTTTTATTTTCTTATTTTGTTAAATCCGAGGACTTATCTGTTTATCCAAAGATCGACCTTAAGGTAGACGATTTAACATTCTTATTTCTTTTTGCATGGAACACAATTGATTATATCTTGAATACAATCATAATGTGATTAAATCACAAGTGAAATCACAAAAATGTGTTAAGCAAAACATATCTGAGTATGTCTGATAGTGTGGGGTACACTGGTCAATGCAAATATAGTCAATACCTTAACATATTCAAGTGTTATGAGTATGATTATGCATGAGTTTAAAGTTGGACAAATTATATCTGCAATCGACAGGGCATATGTGTTACAATAATCGAAATTGAAGTGTAGTTCAGCATGTTATGTCCAATATGATCCCAAGTCATGATCTTTCTCGCAAAAGACAAAAATAGTGTCTAATTCTATATTGCATTTACTTTTCATTATCAGAACATACCAAAAAGATTTTAGGTGTGTTTTGATGTAAAGTTTCTATAAATCAAAAGATTTTATTCCTTATTTCTTTTCGATTGATCAACACGGAATACGAAATCAAATTTCAAAATCAAAATATCTTGGAGTCTCAAAGAGACGTTTTGTGACAAGATTATTTATGTTGGTAAGTTTCTAAGTGGAAAGAGAACATCATAACTTCAAGTCTGCTGAAGATTGTTGATAAAGAGTTTTCACACGATGCAATATCAAGTGTTCAAGATTGAACTCATCGTCAAGATCGAGGAAGAGTTTGATTGAAGATACAAGATACAAGTTTTAAGTGGAAGATGATACTGCACATGCCGAGGGGGAGTTTGTTGATACATGGTTCCTGATCGTCATGTGAAGTATCAAATACAAGGCAAGGTCATGCATGATTGCTGCTGGCCGAACTCCTAGTGAACTCTGAGTTCGGACTGGTCCGAACAGGTCCGAACCTAAGGTTCGGACCATCGGGTTTTGGCTTGTATAAATAAGTTGTCTTGTATTCAGTTCCGTACTTCTTGGAGAAATCTTCTATGTGTTTTCTGTATACTCTCTCAGTAGTCTAATACAAGTTCTATTGTATTTACTTCTCGTGTTTACTCGTTTTACATTGATTTCTATACGACTAAGTAGCCGACTTGAAGGCGTGTAAGTGATCTTCGGGATCGGTGCTACCATCATATGTCTTTACTGTGCTTGGCAACTTCGTCTTTGGTGGACATTCGAAGCTTTCTATTCTTTCGGTGAACTTGTTTTCCTCCTCCGGGATGTAAGGTAGAGAGAAGTCATCGGCACTGGTGTCTTTCGGCTCCTCTACCCTTGTCACTGGGATTTCGGCCCGTGCATTTAGTTGTGGCCGAAGGCCTGTGCTTTGGTTTACCAGGGGTGTCGGACCCGACGGGTGTGGTGGCATGCCATACGGTGGGTATAGGGGTATCTAATAAGCTGGTGCTCCATATGGATTCATGAACGGTGGGTAGGGGTAAAACTGGTGGCCGGGGAATGGCATCGAGTGTTGCTGGTTGAATGGGAACAGTATTGGACCCGAGGCGCCGGGTGTCGGTATGGGTCCTGCTATGATGACTGAGGCTGGTGTTGACATTGTGGGCCTCAGCGTCTGAGTTGACACCACCGTGCTGTCGGTCCGGGCCGGCTAATGTCTTCTCCCGGTGCTGACAGCATTTTGTCATTGATGATGGGGTCTTCTTCATCGTAAGACAGTTGCACGCGTATACCTTTTGCTCTTTCGGTGGCTACGTGCTCGTTCAACATCTGCCGGAGGTGCAGGAAGTTTCGGCTCACTAGCTCCGGCGTGAGTGTTAGGGTTTGTGAGTAGGTTGTACCCGACGATCCGACTCTGTTCTTTCCGCCCGGGGTGATAAAGTCTTCCTCGAAATTCTGTTCATTGTGATGTTCAGACATCATGCAAGTTGTATTAAGGACCGTGCGGATGGCGTCAATGTAGAATCGGGCTACCGCGAGTAGTCAGATAGACCGAAGTCTAGGACGAACTACACCGATAGATCGACTACAAAGAGTGAGATTGTGAGCCTTCGGTCGGAGGGGTCTCGGCTCGGATCGTATCTGCAAAACAAAGAAACATTGTTGCTCTTGGAGGGTAGGACAGGGTGTCCTGCGACCAAGCTCGGGTGTGAGAATAAGTATGCGTTTTGAGAGATTAAGTGTAATCAAATCGAGACTAAGCGCATTGAATGAAATCTAACCTGATGGTTGGGCGTATTTATAACCCTCAACCTTTGTCTTGTATCGTCATTAATGCTAATTGCCCAAAGGAGGTATGCTGCAGGTCTGCGTCTAGGACTGTGCCAAACTCCTGCAGTACACATTTTGGGTAATCGCATTAATTGTGGAGTCAGGTCGGGTGTCGGCACGCCGACCTGCTATTGTGAGAGCGTTGGTCTGTGGTGTCCGTCTCGGACTTGTCGTGCTCGAATGTCGACTATTGTTTGTGTCGTCTAGCCGATACTGAGCGGATGGTTGGTCGACCTCTTCAAGGTCGACCTATGATACATGTTGTGTGTCGGCCTTGATGGAGGCCGACTATCTTCTATGCATTGTCTGTCGGCCAGCTGGTTGCCAGGCCGACACTCTTGACTTGTGTATTGTTTCGGGTTGGATGTGCGTGTCTATCTACTTGTTACGTCATCCTAACCGGACATATGTCATCAGAGCCGAACACCTCTTTTGAGCCGTAGACCTCAAATTTGACAGAACCCCGAATTCCTTTGAGCCGAACCTCAAATTGCCGAATACCTCAAGGTGAAAACCGGTCTGAACCGAAAGCTCAAGCTTTTCTCTATAATTTCGTGAATAAAAGTTCCAAATATAAATCTGAATTTTCCCAACAATCAATTTCCTTGACCAAAAAATAAGTCCTTAGTTAACCGAATTTTCATAAATCTCCAACACTTCAAAATTAAAACACAAAAAATGAATTTGCTTGGTAAAAAGTAAAAACAAATCCACGTGATTTCTTAAAAAATCAGCACCAATCTTTGACCAAAATAATAAAATCAACCAATTAAACAAATTTTCCCTTCTATTTCGGATGATCTCAATTAGATGATTATGATCCAAATTCTGAACCAATCTATACCTTAATACTCGAATTCAAATATGCAAACTAATTCCAGGAACATGTCAAACACGATAAACTCCGATGAACCCGAAGAACAAAGGCTGAAGATCATGAAAACACTTTAAGTTTAAGACCGAAACCGCACCAAGATAAACCGATAACACGGATTTCAGAATCCGAAAAATCCTAAAACCATGTGAAAACACAGAAGTGTTGGATATTAGATATCCTGACCCGACATTTAACGTAACCGATCCGGTTTCGACCCGAAAGAGTTACACCGGAGTCAACGAACTAATAATTAATTAATCGTTAATTAATTAATTCAAACAGTTTGTTTAAATAAATAATAGTTATTTATTTAAATTAAAGTAACGAAACAATATTTATCATAAAAAATTAAGAGAATTGTCGGCGAGATATTATCTAAACGTTATCGGTTAACGGACTAGTTAATCGATGGGTTTAGTGTGTTGGATCGCGCCATGGGCCCAGGTTTCCTACAAGCCCATCGCAACATGCATTATATAAGGAGGAAGGGGGGCAAACCCTAGTTGGCGATTTTGGCCTCCTCCCCTTCCTCACTTGCGACGCCACAAACATACACCCTCCCTTTCCCTCTCTCGAAATCAGCGGCCCCCTTCTCACCCATTCCTTCGTCGTTTTTTTATCGTAGCAATGGTGAAACGAGACCCTCATCTCATTGCCGCCGCCTTGAAGCTCGAGACAACCGCCGCCGCCGCCGCCAAGAGATCCGCCACCGCGTCCCGTGACTTCGTCGTCGCCGACCTCTTTGGCGAGGACCACCGCGAGGTGGTTCTCGCTTTACCCGCGCCACCGAGACCGTTGTTTGAATCGTCTCGTGCCGCCATCGTCGAACCGGGTGAAAACCCTAAGTGGTCGGCGCCATTTTATGCCGCTGTCATCACGCCACTTACTCCGCCGCCTCCATGCGCGACGAACGAAATCGTCTCTACGACGAATTCGTCGTCAAGCATGGTGGAACCATTTGACTGGAATCCTATGTTGCATAGCATTTTTTCGTTACCGCCACCACCACCGGTTAATGAGATGAACGTGCCAAAGGTGCCTGAGGACCCGTTTTCACAATCTGTTGAAGACTTAACTCGCCGGTTCGAGTCGGGCGTTATAGTTTACCCTAGCGCCAGTTCGTCGAACCCCAGTGTCTCAAACGGTTGTTCGGTCTCCGCCAATGTATATCTAACTTGCTTTGATCATTAAATTAATTTATTTAATTTTCAGTATTGACGCTTACACAGTGATCAGATCCTGTCTATGGTTTTTACTTTATTCGCTTTGTAAAACTTATTTTCTGCTGCATAATTAATCTGATTAATTAACCCGTTAATTTAGTCGGTAAAATTAAAACGGACAACCCGAATACCTACTGTAAAACCCAACAGTGGTATCAGAGCCACGATCACCATGCGTAAATCTAAACCGGTCTTTTCGTAACCGGTGGTTCGTAATTTCGATTCGTTTCCAAATAGCGAACGAAATTACTTGTCTAATTCCTTTTAAATTAATTGTGTGTTACGGCCGATCCCTTTAATTTTAATACGTGATTGTATATTTTGGCGCGTTTTATTTTTCTCTCATTGGCCCAATTGTATCTTTATTTGGTTTTGGTGGACCCGTTGTTTTTTGGGTTTCAAAATTGTAATAGAGCTAGGTTTACTAAGTTGTTAGTAAATTTCTAATTTTGTAAAAACCAAGATCGAAGATCGGACACTCGCCGAAAGGAGTCTGCAAGCTAGTGGGAGCTGAACCGGATCCGCGAACGCACAGAGTTGCCTTCATTGTGGTTGTTCACTTTTAATTGTCATGTCCCCAATGGTCTTGCTAAATGGCTCTAGCAAGACCATGCCATTATGTTGTTAACACACAATTGACCATTCGCGACACTTAGATATTTTAAATAGGTGATTTAAAATAATTGTCCCGAGTGATGATAGGGTTTATCGTTTGTGTCTAACGATCACTAAATATTAAAATTAGTTTTAATATCCCTATCTGGTAAATAAAAAATTGATAGTTCATGCCATCCAAAATCATGTCTAACTTGGAACGTATTGACCGGAGCATCAGTGTTGGAGTATTTCGACACCACACTTGGTGCCGAGGGTACCTTCCAGGGTGGGGGCATTAGAGTATTTCAACACCATGCCAGCCACATTGACCATTTGGGATTACTATCGTTTTCTTTATATGTGTTTGTAGTGTTGGAGTATTTCAACACCGCACTATGAACATATATAGACAAAGTGGGCATGGATGAGGCTAAATGTATCGCAAAATATAATCTATTATATTATGCGGCCTCATAAACGAGAGTCACGACTGAGACTTCGCGATTGACAACCGTTATCAGTTTGGTTACACGAGTTTGCTCCTGAGGCTCATTTGGCGGTCTCAAGTAAAATCGTCTAATCGAATTCTCAATTTTCTTATTAAATAAATCTTACCAATTTATATAAGAAAATGGTTTACACCGAAAATACTAATTTAAAATTTACTTTGCATTATTTCAGAAGGCTATTGAAAACACAGTTCTTCTAAGTTCAATGGTATCTCTAGACCCATTCACTGAGACGAACTTCTTGTCATGGCAAACCCTCCTGAGGAACATCTTGAGGCTCTTTGGAAAGCTGTATGTTCTTGACCGACCCATCCCGACCTTGCCGTCTTACTTGTTAAACGACAGCTCGCGGATGGAAATCCAAAAGCACAGTGATGACTCTAGGGAAGTCACTGAGCTGATGTTATCTAGCATGACACCGGATTTTTGGTATAACTTTACTGACATGGGAGCGTATGAGATCATGAGAAAACTCAAAGATTTGTTTGAGTTGAGCCAGAGGGGTGAACGATGTAAAGCACTTCAACATTTTGTGAACTGCCATATGTCGCCTAAGTCCTCTGCTTATGATCATGTCATGATGATGAAGGGGTATCGCGACAGACATGATCGACCTCGGCTACTCCATTCCGGAAGGGATGGCTTTGGATGTAGTCCTCGGATCTTTACCCGAGCATTATCGCTTGCATGCGGTAAACTGCTCGTCTCAGACATTAGATTGAGGTTCTGACATTATTTCCAAATGTCAAGATCAGGACCACACCGGCTGTGCTCAGAGTTGCTGATACAGGTATAACCAAGTCCAAGAATAAGGTCAGAAGAGACCAAGGGCAAGAAACCATCGGCGCCTTCTCCTCAGGAACGCCAATGCTTTGAATGTAGTCAGATGGGCCACTGGAAACGTAACTGCCCCATCTACCTTGCTAAGATCAAGATGACTAGAAACCCCGGTAAGGGTTGCTTATCAGGTATGTCAATAAATGTTATTGAACTTTTCATTGTTTCCTCCTATACATGGGTATTTGATACTGGATATGGTTTCCACATTGTTAATGTTTTGCAGGAACCTGAAAAGTGGAAGAAGATAGAGTAAGGCGGTATGGAGCTCATCGTTGTTTATGGCAAAAGAGTCCCGGTCTTGGCTACCAGCATATATTCTCTTACATGTCCTACCGGTCTTGTAGTTACTCTAGATATACTGTTTATATGCTCCTAGATTGTCTAGAAATATTATTTCTGTTTCTTCCCTATTTGAACAGGGTTTTAAGTACAAGTTTGATGGAAATTCCATCTTGTTACATACTTTGAACGATATCTTTTATTTTGAGGCTAAACCTCGACATGGTATATATGAGATAATTGTTCAAATGCATGATCAACTCTATCATGTTTCTAAACGAAACAAAGTTGATAACGATTCCTCGTTGTGGCATCAGTCGACTAGGTCACATACATTGACAAGGCTCGCATCAAGAAACTTCAACACTGCAGTGATTCTCAAGACTGCAGTGATTCTCATCCCTATGACAAAGGGTGCTGTCTTGAACAAATCTCAATCTCCACAAACAGAGAAGGAGATCAACCAAATGGCTTCGATCCTATTTGCTTCTGCTATAGGCTCAATTATGTATGCCATGCTCTGCACTCGACCGGATGTCTCATTTGCATTGAGCCTGACAAGTCGATACCAACAGAGTCCCGGTCTAGCTCACTGGACTGCTGTAAAGAACATCCTAAAATACCTAAGAAACAAAAGTGAGATGTTTTTGGTATATGGAGGAACTGATGAGCTCGCTGTAAAGTGTTACACCGACGCTAGTTTTTAGACCGACCAAGATGACTCTCGCTCGCAGTCTGGATACGTATTCACCCTCAATGGAGGAGCTGTTTCGTGGTGTAGTTCCAAACAGCCAGTAGTGGCTGATTCCACTACTGAATCTGAATACATAGCCGCCTCAGAAGCTACCAAGGAAGCAGTATGGATGAAGAAGTTCATAACAGATCTCGATGTGGTTCCAAGCAGTTAAGACAACCCATCAAGATGATGTGCAATAACACAGGCGCTATTGCTCAAGCCAAAGAGCCGAGGTCTCATAAGAAGGCCAAGCACATTCTGAGGAAATTTCACTACGTAAGAGAAGTAGTTGAAAGAAATGAAATAAAGATATGCAAAGTAGATACATGATCAAAACTTAGTCTGACCCCTTTACAAAGCCCATGACTCACAAAACTCATGATCGTCACAGAGAAGCGATAGGGCTTAGATTAGCTAAAGATATGTTTTGATTTAGTATTTGGGTGTACGGACATATAACAGTTATCTATACTATTCATATTCCATCGGTAAATGCAATGTGGAATTTCATAACTATGTTTGATGTTAATACATTTAATCATCCCTGAACAATTGTTGATATTGTTTTAAATGTCCGTAGTCGGTTAGAGACGTGGGAATGGCTCTAAATCAAGACTATTCTGATTTTGAACCTTAAAGGGATTTAACGTTCAAAGTCACAAACTTCATTAGAGAATGACGTTGGACGTAACTCGCATCAAGGCAATTCAATCACGGAAGATTTGATTGCTTGATCAATGGTATGCTCTAATGTTTCCTTAGACCTGAGACGTATACTGGAACTCTCGTTTACTGCAAACTGTTCTTTGATTGTGGTTTCTCGTTGTCGCGTAACTGCCAACAATAGGGCTACTTTTGGGAATGGATCTAAAGTTCAGTGGGAGTTGTATGCCTCAAGATGGAATTTCATAACTATTATTTCGGCAATAGATAGACATAAAGTCGCCCTCATTGATTCCAAGTGTAAAGTGTGAGGCCTCACCCAAACTTACTGTGTGTTTGATTGGTACACTTCGAATCGGATAACGAGAATGTAATCGATGAATCATTTACATGAGAGTCCATGTCTCTTTATTCATCTATGTCTAGAACGGAAAGGAACATATGACAACGGTTACCATAAGTCCTCTATCTGCTTGCTTTACAAACATATATACTTTGGCTGTCAACTTAAAGTGTCGAAACTGGTTGGTGTAGTCATGCATAGCTATAGTGCCTCTGACTACAAAACTAAAGTGTCGCGATCAGTCCAAGTGGGAGATTATTGGATATTAGATATCCTGACCCGACATTTAACGTAACCGACCCGGTTTCGACCCAGAAGAGTTACACCGGAGTCAACGAACTAATAATTAATCAATCGTTAATTAATTAATTCAAACGGTTTGTTTAAATAAATAATAGTTATTTATTTAACTAAAAGAAACGAAACAATATTTATCGTAAAAAGTTTACGAGAATTGTCGGTGGGATATTATCTAGTCGTTATCGGTTAACGGATTAGTTAATTGATGGGTTTAGTGTGTTGGACCGCGCCATGGGCCTAGGTTTCCTACAAGCCCTATGCAACATGCATTATATAAGGAGGAAGGGGGGCAGAACCCTAGTTGGCGATTTTGGCCTCCTCCTCCCTCCTCACTTGCGACGCCACAAACACACACCCTCCCTCTCCCTCTCTCGAAATCGGCGCCCCCCTTCTCACCCATTCCTTCGTCGTTTATCGATTGTAGCAATGGTGAAACGAGACCCTTGTCTCATTGCCGCCACCTTGAATCTCGAGACAACCGCTGCCAGCCGCCGTCGCAGCCGCCGTCGACCTCTTTGGCGAGGACCACCGCGAGGTGGTTCTCGCTTTACCCGCGCCATCGAGACCGTTGTTTGAATTGTCTCGTGCCACCATCGTCGAACCGGGTGAAAAACCTAAGTGGCCGGCGCCATTATATGCTGCCGCCATCACGCCACTTCCTCCGTCGCCTCCATGCGCGACGAACGAAATCGTCTCTACGACGAATTCGTCATCAAGCATGGTGGAACCATTTGACTGGAATGCCATGTTGCATAACATGGTTTCGTTACGGCCGGTTCTAGTCGGGCGTTACCGTTTACCCTAGAGCCAGTTCGTAGAACCGCGATGTCTCGAATGGTTGTTCAGACTCCGCCAAAGTATATCTAACTTTCTTAGATCATTAAATTAAATTATTTAATTTTTAGTATTTACGCTTACACGGTGATCAGATCCTGTTTACGGTTTTTACTTTATTCGCATTGTAAAACTTATTTTCTGCTACGCAATTAATCTGATTAATTAACCCGTTAATTTAGTCGGTAAAAATTAAAACGGGCAACCCGGATACCCACTGTAAAACCTAACAAGAAGCACCCCAGAAAACATTTTCAAACAGCTTCAATCTCTCGAATCAGATATCGTGAGAGTCTCAAAACTGGCTCTGATACCAATTGTAGGATCGTAATCAGATCGAACACGATATCAGATGCACAAATGGTTGCGAAATAGCGACTTGTGAATGATTCAAGAAGGAGATGGACACTGAAGAGCACAAACAATGATTAACACTTACTTGTATATGATCAAGAATTGTAGAAATCGTGTTAGAACAACCAAAACAACCAAACAAGGTTCAGGGAACCAGAGTCAACAACCTAAACATGTAGGTGATGATTTGCTTATATAGAGTTCGCAAATCATCACCTCCTAAACCCTATTTTCGACCAGGCCCCTAGATGGCCCACTAATCCCTATACAAATTAGATTGAACACTCAGATGCACAAGTAGTTACGGAATAACGACTCGTGAACGATTCAAGAAGGATATGAACACTGAAGAGCACAAACAATGATTAACACTTACTTGTATATGATATCTAATGCGTAAGCCTCCAAAATAGTATTTTACAAGAAAGGATAAATTGACCTCTATGAACCCTCTTGTATTATCATATACCAGAATAGATATTCATATATTAGGACGCCTAAGCAAAATTCAAGTCATTGAATTAATCTCAAGAATGAAGTTTTTGAGAGTACATAAATTCATGGGAACAGTTCCCTAAAGTCTTTATCGGTAAAATATTTAATGTGGATGAGATTCTCAGGATAAGTGGAATTTGGAAATTAGTAATTGATCAGGAGCTCATGTATGACTCTATTACTGAAGGTTGTTAGTATAGTTACTGAAAGCAAAATAAAACTAGATAAAGTAGTTCATCTACATACATCATATTCACAAGAGAATACCAAGTGTATGGTATACGAATTAAGACCACAAATGACAAAGTTGTGTGTCACCTGATCTAAGATCACAAGTATCAAAAGAAGTTAATTTGATACGAATGTCTTGATACAGCGAAACAAGGATATCTTACGCAACATAAGGATTGGATCTTACTATAAGGGAAACAATCTGCATGAAAGGATGCGATCACACAAGTTACCAAAGACGGTCTAAAATTAGTATCCAGTGTTTTGAACGATACGAGCACATAGATGAGTCCAACTAGAATCAATGGTTGATTGCTACATGGACAGTGGGTCTGAGTTCAACATTTAGTATGTTTTAAAAATCCATGAGTATTGTATTCTGAAAGGTCCGCAGTCGGTCAAAATTGTGGGAATGAGTTTCGAGGAACGACTGCTGTGATTTATAATCGTTCATGAGATGAAAGCTCAAGGGATTAAGATTTATAATTCACAGATACTTATTAGAGGAATAGTATTGGACGTAACTCACTTCAAAACTAACTTCATAGATCAAGTCATAAGTAGTTTTGAAAATGGTATGATCGTCACATCCGCAGACTAGAGTGGCATATAGAGACTAACATTAGTGGAGGATCGTTCTTTGATCTTATCTAACGCTGGCTCTTAATAAGACAGTAATAGTGTGTTAGAGCATACTCCTATGTTATAATGTGTCTCGTATATTGTATATAGAATAGAGCGAGTTTATGAGTCAAAAAGGTCAGCATACATTGGTGGCCATGCCAATGGTCCACCGTACCAATTGGTACACCCGTACCAAGTGGTACACCAGTTAGTACGCCAGCCAGTATGTTGCTACTATAAATAGATCGTGTTAGAGAGAGTTCATTACTGGTCTGTGAGTTTTGTCATTCTCTACTCTTAACTGTGTGTATTTGAGTGTGTCTCTCTCTCTCTAGAATCCTTGTATCCATCTTAGTGAATCAATAAAGCAAAGCTTTATTTACATCCGTGTTCATCATGTTGATTGAATCATGCAGTAGTAAGATCCGTCCAGGTACTTACAAGTGGTATCAGAGCAATCCAGGTTGCTCTACTACTGTGTTTTGATCAATTTTCGGATTTCTAGTGAGAGAAAGTTGGGGTTTCTTTGGTTTTTCATCAATTTTTCTCAATTCCGAGTGTTTCTGGTGCTAAAACTGAATTTTGAACGTTCCTAGTGTGTTTTCGTTGCTTATTGTTCCAAATTCCAGTCCAAATTGTCAAAATTCTCAAAAATCAGTCGAATTCAGTTTGGTACGCTGTTGGTACGCCCGATGATCTGTTAGTACGCTACTTGGTACGCTAGGAAATCTTCATAGATTTCTGGTACGCTGGTTGTTGGTACGGAAGACAATCTTCATCGGCGGTACGCGATGGTTATTGTTTGGTCCGGAGGCAGTTACGTCGTACCAAGGTGGTACGCTATTGTTCATTGGTACGTCGATTGGTTTGGTATGTTGAAGGGTTGGTACGCTGAGTTGGTTTGGTCTGGTTATTGGTACGTTGAAGGATTGGTACGTTGGTGGTCCGCTGAGAGTATTTGGTACGCAAGTCGATAGTTTGGTACGCTGAGACTAGTTTTGGTACGCTGACAGAATAGTTGTGTTCACTAAAACTAATGTAACTTGAGTACCGTTAAGAGCTACGGAACACAATACCAGCCAAAACGACCATCTCGACAAGATCTACACTTTTACTCGCCTAACGACTAGTACCCTCCGGTTTGACCCCCAAAATCCGCTTCTAAGACCTTCGTTTTTTGGGTTTGAAGTTTTGACGTTCACTTTTTAACTTCAAAATGAGCGATTTTCAAGCGTTTTCAGCTGTTCAAACATCGATGCAAATTATGATGAATTATGATAACGAGATAGGAACAACTCAGAAGGTTTCTAAGTTGTTGCTATTGGAGGATTATCTTAATTGGAGGAGTCGATTTGAATGTTACATCTTTTCTCAAGATGTTGATTATTGGATTCCAATTGAAAAGGAATATGAGTATCCGATGATAAGCCCCAACAAACCGAAGATGATTAGTAGTTTTGATTCGGAGGAAAGAAAACTATTTGCAAGAGAGAAGAAAACGTATAGTTATCTTACAATGGTATTACCAAAAGATCTAATGCATCAATTTAAGCAATATACAACGGCTAAGGAATTGTGGGATGCTATTACAGAAAGGTGTGAGGGTAATGAGCAATATAAGAAGCCTCGAAAGAAAGTATTAAAGAAAGAATTTGATAACTTTGGTTATTGTGATAAGGAAAAAATATCAGATTTGATTGCAAGGTTTTCACACTTGATAAATGAACTTGAAGTTGTAGGTGTCAAGAAGGAGAAGGATGAATTAAAAGAGAAATTTCTGGAAGCTTTACCTGAGAAGTAGGAAAATTATATTATGATGTTGACTAATGATCCAAGTTATGTCGGTTGGACATTCAATCAATTGACAAGCAAGTTACAAGCTCGTGAAATGGAAATGATTGTGAAGAAGTCAGCACATCCGTCTGTTCAACATCCTGAATTATATTTTGGAGAAAATTCTAGAATTTTGCATGCTAACTCTACATCACTTCCTAATTCAAGTTTTAATCCATCTCCAACAGCTTTGCTTGCTGGAACATATGATAATTCTGGTTCTTCTTTAGGTTACCAATTTACTATTCCCGATAAATCAACAAACAATTCTATTCCTGTTCAAACAGTAGAAGATTTAGCTACATTGTTCTCTGCTTTCATATCATCTTCTTCTGGGTCAATTTTTAGCCAAATTGGTAAATTTGGTTTGTTTGCCGACGAATTAACTCAGATGGATTATGATCAGTTGCATAAGTTAGATTTGGTTTGGCAGTTTGCTATGCTAGTCGAAAGAGGAAGAAGATTTATGAAGAAACATGGAAAGAAATCTATTATTCAAGGAGAAAAACTTGGATTAGATAAGTCAAAGCTTAAATGTTATAAGTGTTCCAAATTCGGACATGTTGCTCGTGAATGCAATCAATCATCATCTGAAACGTGTACTTCGGATAAGCATGATCACAATAAAGAAGTTAAAGCTATGGTATCTCAAACTGAAGAAGGTTATGATTGGTCTAAAGATTTTCCAGATGAATCTGCTTTTATAAACACTGTGCAAGTTGATTCAAGTGATTCTGATTCTAAAGTTAGTGGTTATGAGTCAGCTTTTGAATTTTATGCTCAAAAGGATAGAAAGATTTGGGAATTGGTTCAAGAAAAAGAATGGTTGATTGTTGAAAGGAAGAAGGAAGAAGAGTTAGATAGTTAAAAAAAAAGAAGTGTGTAGTTTCTGATGAGATGTTCAAGGTGAATGAAAAGTTAGTAAAACAAAAGAGTGTGTTGATGGAAGAGTTTGTAGAGCTTAAGAAAATGTTGGATGAGATGGCTGGTATGGATAAAGAGCAAATTTTGAAGTTACAAAATGAAAATGCAGAGATAGTAAAAACGGAAAAAAAGTGGGAGACTGAAGCAAAAGATGTCAGTGAAGATTTTGATGCTTTGTTTAACAAGTCAAAAATCATATTGGACTTGCTTCAGAAATCGTATGATGAACTTCAGAAAGCTTATGATGAAGTTACTGTTTTGGAAGAAGAACAGCAAGTAGAACATTCCAAATTACTAGATAAAGTCACAAATTTGACACAAGAAAACAAGTTGTTGACAAGGAATGTAGAAATCTATAAAGGACAAGTGGATAAAGTTACACAAGAAGTGTATGATACACATGATAGTATGAGAAGAGAAAAGTTATTTTTTTTCAACAGAGCTTCTGAACAGTTAATCGATTAAGAAAAAGTGTTGGGTGAAGCACAAAAGAAAATATCAGATTTAAATGTTGAGGTTTTGGATCTTAACAGGCAATTGAATAATTTGATGAATTCACATTCTTTCACAAGTTACTTGTGCAAAGATGAAAATTTTAGGAAAGTTTTTGGAAGAGAAGAGTTCAATCAGATTCCACATCCAGTTATTCAAACTGATTCTCTGGCTGATGTCATTCCGTCTGATGCAAATGGGGATTATTCTGTGTTTACTACTGATAAATCTGACAAAAAGAAAAAGTCACCATTTAACAAGAAAGTGGATCAAGAGGAATGTTTGTTTGATAAATCGACATCTAAATTTGTGTCTGGAAGTACTTTATTCGAAGGAGAAGAGATTTGTTTTGACGGGGTCATTGAAAAAGATGAGAAGCAATTGAAGAAGAAAAAGTGGCTGCTGAGTTAGTTACAACTGTAAAACACAAGAATGATCTTACTACTGGATGAACCGATCAATCTAGTGCACGAGAATGTAAATAAGCTTTGTTTTATTGATTTCACAAAGAGAACAATTACAAAGCTTTGGTTTCTCTCTCTAGAACACACACACACAAAGTGTAGAATCTGACCAAGAGTTCTCTAAAGTTCTACCTTCTCTAAACAAGTCAATCTATTTATAGTGACCAACTTACCACTGGCGTACCAAGTACCAGACCAATTGGTACGGGCGTACCATATGGTACGGACACCTTGGTAAGTTGACACTCAGATTTACAATGACATGCTCACTTAGATGCATTACACAAGACACATTGTAGCATAGGAATATGCTCTAACAAACTCCCCCTTAACATGTAAGGTAGACTGTTGGGCTATACTTTATGAGGCATGAACATTAGAGTGGGCTTAGCTTGGTTTGGGCTTAGAGTGATTACGATTTGGGCTTACTCGGCCGGCCTTTTATAATGGGTTTATGATTGGATTTAGGGTTTTGTAATGGGTAGTATATAAAACCACATAGTTTATGTTTTAGTTAGTTGTTGGATTACGATTTCAGCCATCTTTTGTGTATTCACGATCGTAATCTTCAATCTCAAGAAAGTTGATTGTTCTTCATTCAAGATTTGATCTATGTGTGTTGTTTATCACTCATATCAAGTCTATTTCATCTTCTTTCTCTTGAACCGATCTCGTACAAGGTTTCCGCACTTGTTCGAGATTAAGATATCATGAACGATTATTGATCCAGGAACATCGATTGGTATCAGAGCTAAGAATCACTGATTCGAGGTTCTCACGGTATTGGATTCAAGCTTTTTCTGGAAAAGGTTCGTTTTTTTAAGGTTTTGGAGCTGCTCTTCTAGTTTACGACTGATCTGCTGCTGTTTTCTTGGTCTACAATTATCTTGTGGGCGTTTTTTAGTGTTTATGACTTGGTGTTCTTGGTGTTCTTCATCGATTTGGTGTTCACGACTTCAAGAAGTGATTTTTGACTGTTTACGATTGCAAATTTCGGGTTTACGACTTTAAGACTCAAGCTTTGAGTGTTTACGATTTTTCAATACCGGAATCGAATTTACGATTTTTCCCTGCCGGAAACGTATTTATGATTCAACTTAATCAGAATCAATGTTTACGACTTGTTTCTATCGGAAACAGGTTTACGATCAGGAGTTTATGATCTAGCTGTCAGACTCAATCGTAAATGAGTGTTTACGATTGGAAACTCTCTTTTTGGACATTTGGACTTTTAGTTTAAGTTTTCCTAAGCTTTCGTTATGGATTTTGAACCTAGCATGTATCAGAAACTGGACTTTGAGATTAGATCAACTACACGTCCTCCTAGACTCACTTCTGCTGATAACTTCCTTGAATGGAAGTACAGATTCCAGAACCATTTGAAAAGCGTTGATTTGAGACTTTGGAGATCTGTTGTGAATGGACCGTTCATACCTACACACACTAAAGCAGGAAAGGTTGGAGTGGTAAAGACTGAAGCAGAATACTCGGATGATGATTGGGAAAGATATAACAAGGATGAGAGAGCTTATGCCATCATGACAATGGCGTTGACGCCGGAGATTACTCCAGGGTTCAAGAAGTACAAGACTGCAAAGAAACTCTGGGATGCTCTGGTGGTGGCCTATGAAGGTAATCCCGATATTAAGGCGTGCCGTAAGCAGATGCTGAAGCAGAAGTTCAACTTGTTCAATCATATTCAAGGAGAGTCGTTTGAAGCTCAAGTCCAAAGATTTGTGTCCTTAATTACTGAGATGTCAAGCTACGATGTTGAACCTGAACAAGAAGATAAGAATCTGAAACTCTTAAACAGTTTACCCAAGAACTGGAATACCAACATCTCAATTATCAAAGATAACAACAAGCTGAGTGAGTTAACTGTTGATGAGCTGATCAACAAACTGAAGTCAAAGATGATTGATGATAAACAGAGGGAGCTGAATCATCTAAGCTCACTGAGCATGGCAGGAAAGTTGAATCAGGCACTTTTATCTGAAGAAGTAGGATCAAAGCAAGCTGGAAGTTCGTCTGGAAATGGTTAACTGCATTTCTGGCACGATTTTAAGCAAGTTCAAGTGGAATGGTTAACGCTGATGAGGCTAATGCTACCAATGATCCCAACTTTGCCCTTGGAATGGGATTTATGAACAATTACCATGCACTTATGGCTGGAACATTGGTGCCTACTGATATGCTGTCAGGAGAACTGAATCAGATCAATCCTGAAGATGTGGAAATGATTGATGTTTCCTGGCAGATGGCAATGGCAGTTTTCCGTGCTAAGAAGTTTATGGCTAAGACTGGAAGGAATGTATGGAAGGATCAGGACAAGATCAGGATGGGTTTTGATAAGAGTAAGCTCAGATTCTTCAACTATGATGAGTATGGGCACTTTGCTAGGGAGTGTACCAAGCCAAAGAGAGAGAAGCCAGAAGAGAAGAAAGATGGAGATGGTAAAGGGAAGGCAGAGACAAAGGCTTTGGTCATGCATGATTGCGGGGAATATCAATGGGCTTCGCAGGTAAGGGAACTCAGTCTGACGGGTACTATGATTGCTCAGATGGAAAATGATGCTGATGAAGAACATGCCTTTGTGGTCACTGATGAGGAGAACCTGGTTAAAGACAAAGAGGCATTTGCAGCCGAGGTTGACAACACAAAGGTATGTACTAATCCCACTTGTGCTTGTTTAATTCCTGGCCTTAGACAACTTTGGAAAAATAGTGAGATAGGGTTATTTGATATGCAATGTTCTAGAAGTTCGTTTAAGGGTAGATGGGAAAAGAGTGAGGAGAAAGTTAAAGCTCAGAAATTGGATATAGAGAAATACCAAGCCCTAGCCTCTGAGAAGTCTGTCCTTTATGACAATGCTAAGTTAGAGATTGCTGAGCTTAGAAAGCAGGTAGATGAACTTACACATCAGAACAATGAGATGCAAGTAAAATTAGATGTGAATCAAATGAGAAATAAGAGAATGCTTGAAGCTGGAAATGCCTTGTCCAACTGCATAACCGATGTTAGGTTTGGTAAGGATAAAGGAGGAATAGGAATTAGTTTTTCTGAACAAAACAAGAATAATGTTCCTAAACCTGTGCCTAGAGATATAATAGGTATGATCTATGAGGAAGATCAGGTAGATAGATCTGAATCAGAAATGAATGAAGCAGGACCTCCCCTAGATAGTGTATTGGTCGGTGTGAAACCTATGACAGAAAAAGAACTAGAAAATGAGAAACATATCATGTATGGAATGGGTAATCAGAATAGAATAGAGGCATCCACAAGTGAACCAGGTCCATCCCAGGAACCATTAAACAATAATGCTAGTTCGTCTGAAATTTTTGTTTCATGTGCAGATGAAGTAAGGATCCAAGATGTTTCTGAGAAGGATGGTGAATGCTTAAGAGTCAAAGAGTGTCATGCGTCTAGTAGTTTAAATTCTGATTTACCTAAGGACGATGTTCTGGCGTCTGTTTCAGAACTTACTATGTCCAAGTCAAAACAGTCTGTTGTGTCTTTGTCATCAAAACATGTTTCTGATTCTAATGAAAAAGTTAATGGTTTTAAGATTCGTGTGTCTAACACAAGAGTTAACCGTGAGTCTAAGCCCAAGGACTTTGTCCCTTATCCCCAGGTTGTGTCTACTTTCAACAGAACAAACAAATCAAAATCGGAACAATTTTGTTTAATTACACAACCAGAAAAATTTCCAAAACATGTAATACACAAATGGGATGATAAGCTTGAATGGAAGTCGTCTTATCCAAGACGCTCATATCTCTGTAGTCATGTAAATGGGCCTAGGCTTATGAATTGTTTTAAGTGCGGAGAACCAGGGCACTTTGCTGCGAGCTGTGTGAATAGACCTTATCAACCATACTATCCGCAAAACCCACGGACTAGTATGTTGAAGAAAATGATGACAGGTGGAAACAAAGATCAAAAGCAACAAGCTTTGTCACAGGGGAAACAAAGTTCATAACCAATGAAGATTCAACAGTATAAGGTTTTAAACACAAAAGCTTCAGTGACGAAGCCTGTTGATGCAAAGTGGAATGTGGCCAAAACTCCGAAACCAACTTACAAACCTAAAGGAGTTTACAAAAAGAATGATAAGATGAGACCGGAATTTGTTGAGAAACAAGTGTCTGAAACAAAAGTAATTTCTAAACCTAAAGGCAAAACCAAGGTTGAGACACAAAATTCAAAATCAAAAGAAGTCTCTCAAACAAAACAAGTTGTTCAAACAAAATTAAAACTTCAGTGGACTCCTGTCAAGAAATATCCCGGTAAAAAGGCCACATCTCCACAAAAGAAACATGCATCAGTGAAGAACTCAACCAATGTGATGAAACCACAGAAACATCCTGTTTGAAAACCAAAAGCCAACACTCAAAGTTTGAGTGTACCTGAATCAAAAGCAGGAATGTCTCTTCAATTAGTTAACTATGCTGATTCCAAAGGTGTGCCCAGATCTGTTATGGCCTGGGTACCTGACTCTAACTAATCTTTGATCCATGTAAGGACAGCCGAGAAGAACTATCAACAATCTCTAGTACGTTGATAGTGGTTGCTCCCGACATATGACCGGAGATTTATCGCTTTTGGAAGAGGTTGAAGATTTCAATAGAGGAGGTGTATCTTTTGCTGGTGGAGTTGGTGGCAAGATCAGCAAGAAATGTGTGGTGAAGAGTGGCAGCTTGAAGTTCTCAGATGTGCATTATGTAGAAGAATTATCACATAGTCTGTTCAGTGTGTCGCAGATTTGTGATCGATAATATTCTGTGTTGTTCAACAAGAAGGAATGTATCATTCTCAAGCCTGGTGTCAAGATTCCTGAGGAATGTATCCTGATGCATACTCCAAGACGAGCAAATTCTTATCTTCTCAACATGGGTAATACTCTATCATCTAAAGAAGCCTGTCTTATATCAAAGCAAAATGAAAATCTGGCTTTGTTATGGGATCGTCGCTTGGGACATGCTAACATGAAGAATCTGAACAAGTTGGCAAAGGGAGAGCATGTTCGAAATCTTCCGATCAAGGACTTCACATCAATTGAGAAGTATGTTGCATGTGCTAAGGGGAAGCAGCAAAAATTACCACATCGATCTAAAATGATGAATTCTATCTCATCGGTGTTGCAACTACTTCATATGGATCTCTTCGGCCCAATGCAAGTTCTGAGTATCAGCAAGTTCGCGTACTGTCTGGTGATAGTGGATGACTTCTCTCGATTCATTTGGGTTTTCTTTTTGTCAAACAAGTATGAAACTCCAGAACTGGTGAAACAGTTTGTAATTCTCATAGAAAATCAGATGAGCAAGAAAGTGAAGGCAGTAAGATCAGACAACGGAACGGAGTTCAAGAATGCTGAATTGAATATGTTCTGTGGAGAGAAAGGTATAAAAAGGCAGTACAGTGCACCATACACACCTCAACAGAATGGTGTTGCTGAAAGAAGAAACAGAACACTCATTGAAGCTGCCAGAACTATGCTGTGTGAAGCAAGACTACCAATCTTCTTCTGGGCTGAAGCACTTAACACTACTTGTTATGTGCAGAATCGAGTACTTTTAAACAAGCGGCATGAGAAGACGCCTTATCAGATTATTTATGAAGAAAAGCCAAGGGTGGGATACTTCAAGACCTTCGGGTGTCCTTGCACAGTTCTGATTCAGTCTGATGTGGGGAAGTTCGAAGCAAAGGCTGATGAATGCTACTTTGTCGGATATTATGCAAACAGTGCTTATCGGGTCTACAACAAAACCACCAAAATGATAATTGAGGCATTTAATGTTGACTGGTTAGAAGACAATCCAACTGATGTAGGAACTGGACCAGACTGGATTTTTTATTATGGATAACTGTTTGAAGGTTTCAACTACTCAAGCATGTTTCCTGGTCTAGATAAAGAAGAAGACATCATTGCTCCAGCTCCTGAAGTGAGGCCATCTGTGGAAAATGTCAGAGACAGTGTATCAGCAGCAGCTTCTAAGGATGATGTTATGGATGTTCCAGGATCTTCAGGAACTCATGATAATCAGAAGGAGCCTGAAACCCAAGGTATGAATAATAATGTTAATAATACTAACCTGCCTGTTTCTGTTTCAGTACCAGATGTTCAAACCACAAGAATCAACAGAGATCATCCTCTTAGCAATGTGGTCGGGCCAGTGTCAGCAGGTGTCACCACTAGAAGCCGCACGGGTAACATCAACCATTGCATGTACTCATGTTTCATCTCCCAGATAGAGCCTCCAAATGTGATGGTAGCTCTTAAAGATCCAAGTTGGATTGAGGCTATGCACAATGATCTGAATCAATTCTCAAAATTGGGAGTGTGGCGTCTAGTGAAAAGGCCAGAAGATAAAAAGGTTATACCCACAAGATGGTTGTACAAGAACAAGAAAGATGATACGGGTGTAATTGTTAGGAACAAATCCAGGCTAATTGTTCAAGGACATAGACATGTTCATGGGGTTGATTATGACGAGGTATATGCTCCGGTGGCTAGATTGGAAGCAATTCGGATTTTCCTTGCTATGGCAGCGTATCTCAATTTCACGGTGCATCAGATGGATGTGAAGACAGCCTTCCTTTATGCTGAAATGAATGAAGAAGTCTATGTGGCTCAGCCCCAGGGTTTGTGGATGAAGAGCATCCAGATCATGTGTATCTTCTGGATAAAGCTTTATATGGTTTGCATCAAGCTCCCCGCATGTGGTATGAGACTCTGTCAAAGCATTTGGTAGAAAATGGTTATACACGGGGAGTGGTTGATCAAACTCTGTTCAAAAAGAAGGTGAAGGATGATATCATAATGGTGCAAGTATATGTGGATGACATCATCTACGGATCTACAAATGAAGAATTATGCACTGAGTTTGAGGATATCATGAAAAAGAAGTTTGAGATGAGTGATCAAGGGGAGATGAACTTTTTCCTGGCGTTACAAATGAAACAAGATGAAACTGGAATTCTCATTCATCAAGCAAAATATGTGAATGAGATTCTGGAAAAGTTCAAGATGCAGGACTCCAAACCTATCTCCACTCCCATGGCATCCAGACCTCTACTGACAGCAGATGCAGATGGAGAATCAGTGAGTGAATTCATGTATCGCTCGATGATCGGATCACTCATGTATCTAACAGCCAGCAGGCCGGATATTATGCATGCAGTGTGTGTGTGCGCTCGTTATCAGGCTAATCCTAAACTTTTTCATTTAGCTGCTGTTAAACGTATTCTTAGGTATCTGAAGGGCAGGCCTCGGCTAGGACTTTGGTATCCTAAGAATACTGATTTTCAATTGTTTGCGTTTACTGACAGTGATTATGGAGGTAGTGACCTTGACAGGAAATCTACAACTGGAGGGTGTCAGTACTTGGGAGACAGACTCATCTCATGGCAGAGCAAGAAGCAGCATACCGTTTCCAAGTCAACTGCCGAAGCTGAATATGTGGCAGCATCAGCTGGATGCTCACAGGTAGTGTGGATTCGGAATCAGCTCACTGACTACGGTGTGGAATTCATTAATACTCCAATTTTTTGTGACAACGCTGCTGCTCTGCAAATTGTCAAAAATCTTGTTCAACATTCCAAAACAAAGCATATAGATATCAAGGTACATTTCATTCGTGATTGCTATGATAGGAAGTTGATTCAGTTGGAAAAGGTAAATTCCGATCAAAATGTTTCCGACCTTTTCACAAAACCCTTTCCTCGTCCAAATTTTGAAATGTGTGTTGAAGGCCTAAGGATGATTGCTTTCGAGGAATGATCTGGTCAAATCTTTTGTATAAAGTTTTGCTTTTATTTTTGCTTACTTTTGCTTTAAGTTTCTTTAAAAAAATATATAAAAAAAATAAAAAAAGGGGTGTTTATGTTTCAAAAGCCTCATAAAAACAGGGGAAGAAATGTCATTGTTTCAGAAAATCTGTTTGAGGTTTTTATGAAGTCTTTTGTTTGCCTTGAGTTGGTAGGAAGTGATATAAATGTCCAAGACAATCGGAGACTGACACGTGTAAGGCTGAAGTGAAAGATTGCTCAAAGATGATTTGTCGGTAAGCTCAACCCAAAACTATGATCATCAGTGTAAGTGCAGTAAACTTAATTTCTATATATGTTTAGTTTCCCGTCCTAGTTTACATGGTTTAAAAGACTGAGTCCCAGCAAAAACGGGTTGAGAGTGGTAATTGTACCTAGTATTCACTCTCTCACACGCCATGTTTCTGCTATCATGACAACACCTCTGAAAAGAAAAAGAAAAATCAAAAGGAAAATGAAAAATGAAAAGAAAAAGAAAAATAATAAAGTAATTATTTTGTTTGGTCTTCTCTGCGTGCTTATGCGGCCGACTTGATCACCAACTGATAATTAAGGAAATAAGTGTTTGTCATGACTGTGTTGCATGGTTCCTCAATTTGGGGGTTTGTGAATCCTCAATAAACTCTAAGGTTGGGTAGGTTTTGCTATGAACAATTGGGTGTGGGGACGGTTAAACATGACGGTAATATTGTACCATAATTTAAGCACTTCAAAACTACTTGATGTGAGTTTGTGTGGTATAAAATTCTGGGAATTGTCTAGAGGGTCGTGTAACAGAAGCTGAAAAAGGTTCCTCAGTCAAAGATAAGCCTGG